>JAVJIF010008031.1:0-182760 GCA_038442645.1 Agave tequilana | reverse complement strand
TTTTGTAGATTCAATGTTTGTTGGTGGATTCCAACTGATCACAGTTGATTACTTCAGTATCAATTATCGATTGATCACAGTTGATTACTTCTGTATTAATTAATTATCTCCCTTCTCTCTCTATCTATCTTAAATGATTTCATGCAGTATGACACTGTTAAAACCACAAAAAAAAAAAAAAGAAAGAAAAGGAAGAAGCATATATGCTCTTAATTTTGTGGGTCGCTTGTTTGACACATATATATGTATGAACAGATCAAGCATGCAAGTGATTAGCATCTGATACATCTCTGTTAGGTCACAAAGCACATCTACAATTGAATAATATGAGCCTAGCTAGTTAGAAGACCATCATAGGCTTCACTAACACAAGAGACTTCATGAATTGTATAAACTTCATGGATACAATGTTAATAATTATGTGCTTGTAACAGAGTGAGGGGCATGCATGTACATAAAAGAGAGATTGCTTCCTTGATTGTTTAAAAGGAGTACATCTTGCATGAATGTTGGAGGGATGGTGCTTTCTTTCTTGACAAACTCTAGACAAGGACAGACAGAGCTGTCTTAAAACCAACATAAAGTCCTTTTTTGACAAGTTACCTTTCATTTTTTTTTTTTTTGAAAGAGATATCCAAATTTATATATAAATCGTTGGCTTTATGAAGAAGATTCAGTATAGTGTATGAACGTACTTCCTCACTAACACTTCATATTAGGTATGGGCCGGATCAAACTGTGTAGAAGCTCACCCCCTAATGTCAATATCCAGCCACAAAAGTTGTTGCTCTTTCCAAGTGCCTTTTAAGAAACAATTGGGAAATTTCAGGGCTACACCAATTATGTACTAAATTTCCTTCTTCATGGAAGGAACTAGAATGAGTCTGGAGAACACGATGTTGAATCTTTCATCACCTTTCTTTTCCATTTCCCAAATAAATTTACATTTCTGTCTTTTTTTAAAGAGAAAATGAGAGAAACAATTATAGATTTGACACAGGGAATTTAAACCTTGACCTCTTCCATGACTATGAGAGATAATCTTCTAACTAATTATCGAATGAGTCTGGAGAAGATGATTTGAATCTTTCATCGCATTTTCTTGTTAGTTTCCGAAAAATAAATTTACATTTTTATCTTTTTCTCTTATGAGAAGAGTGAGAGAAACAATCATGAATTCGGCAAACCAGATTTAAACCCAAACTTCATCTGGCTATTTAAGTCTTAACGAGGACCATATGTTTTGATATATCTTTTTTAAAGTGTAATCTGATTTAAGACTTTGGAACCTCTCAAAACCCAATCTCTTGTTTTATCATCGAGCTAGGTCTCAGTGGAAGACTTAGTCTGACCTATACACGGTTCTCTGACATTGTTGATTTGTTGTGAGATCACAATTTTATGCTATGTGAGATAAAGAAGAAGAAGAAGAAGACTTATTTGTGGAAAGACAAGATACCATTAGCTATGTTTCTTGGTTGTATATATACACACACATATTGGTCACATGTTTACACTGATTTAGGAGATACAATATGAAAACATTGACTGAGAGAAAGAATAGGAAAACATTGACTGAGAGAAAGAATGAGAAACACATGGTGCATGACTCCCATGAGTCCCATGTGTGTTCCTATAATCATGAAGAGATTTTAGGATCTGACTGATTTCATGAGGGGTGTCTTTCACCATAAGTCATGTGTTGTCATTGATATCTCTAACACTCCCCGCAGGCGAAGTGGGTTCGAAAGAATCGAGCGCTTGTTCTTCAGCATAGAAAACCTTAATGAGCTCAAAGGTGAAGGTACACCTAGAGGGGGGTTGAATAGGTATACGGCTAATCTAATGAACTAAATGCGGAAATTAAAAACAAATTGCAACTATACTTAATGCAACCAACGAGTGTAGCCAAATTTCCGGTGAAGGGCTCTGGACTAACTCCTCTTGATTCCTTTGCATAACAGTTGAGGCGCTATATGAAGTTCTCGTGGCTAAGCACAAGTGAGGCACACAAACAAGCCAAGCATATAATATGAATGAGCAATATGAAATGATGCAATGGCACAATATAAAGAGAGAGTTAGAGTCAATGGATCAAACGCAAAACAACGAGATTTGTTCCGATGTTCGAGCACCAGCTCTACGTTCCCGCCCTTCACCCAGAAGGATTCCAATCCACTAACTTGTCCACACAGGACTCCCACACAGGGGAACCTCCACTGAGGATTTGGGGTAAATAAAATATGGAGTACATAACTCCTCTCTCAACCAAAACAACCTCTACACTTAGAGGCTAGGCACAAAGCCACACAAATCAACCTCACAAATGAGGGATAAGTACAAAGCCAATACAACCAATCAACCTCTCACTAGAGGCTAGGGCACAAAGCCACCACTCCATAAATCAACCTCTACACAAGAGGGATAAACACAAAGTAGGAGGGTTTACAACTTAGTGATCAAAATATCACTAACCAATTCTTTTTCACAAAAATAAAGATCCTATAGAAAGGATAGAATGATAAGCTCAAGTGTGAAAAACAAAGTGTTTTTAACAAAGAAAATCACTTTGGAAACTCTCCAAAAAGATATAGAATTATTAGATCAAAAAATAATTCCCAAAGACTATTTTCTTTGAAATAACAAAACACTTTTAAAACAATGAAGATGAAATCTTTGAATCTCTGAAACTTTTTAAAACTTATAAAACACTAGAGAAGGGGAGAATTTTTGCTCTTGGAAGTCTTAGCTAAAACAGCCCACAAATGGGGTTTTATAGCCCCTTTAAAAACTAGCCGTTAGTTACAATTATGGTCAGATTTGACCATCCGGTTGACCGGCCAGTCGACCGGCCAACGGTCAAAATTTGACCGTTGCCAACCACCGGTCAACCGCCCAGTCGACCGCCCTTACCCGAGAGTAAGGGGACTTCATTCGGTCGACCGCCCTGGTCGACGGCCAAACCCAATGGCCTTTGTGCACGTCTCGTGCACGTCCGATCGACCGGCTCCTGGTCTGGTCGACCGGAACGGTCGACCACCAGAGCCTGGCAGGGGATTTTTAGAACTTGAAATTTTGGTTTTTAATTACAAATTAAATCCCATAAAATCTTCTAAAAATCCACAAAAATAAGTTCAGTATAATACATTGATTGTAAACATGTGTGAAAATTTTCAACACATATTTCAAACAATTTGAACCATTTTTGTGACTTAGAAAGTTTGTCGAAAACCAAAATCTGTATTTTTCAAAACTTGGATTTTTGAATTGAAAATTCGTTTTGTCCAAAACACATCCAAATACAAAAACATGATATTGAAACAACTTTAAGCATGTTGTATATGGATATACTCCAATATACATGAAAAGATATATATCAATGTTTTTGATATTAAATCCGAAAATATGTTTTGTTAACATACAAAACTCCAAACACATGAATAGGCATATCAAACTAAGTTTGTCTAAGTCTATGAAGCATACATGTATATAGAACAATTCTAATATACATTAAACCATGTAAACTTGTTTTGATACTATCTATTCATGAAAACCAAGATCGGTTAAACCAAAAACCGAAAACCAAAACATGAAAACTCAAACAAATGTGTGTGTTGTGAACTTGAGCATATCACACTATCTAGTCTTTACAAATGGATCTAAACACAAACTAAACTATGTACCGAAGTCTTCTTGACGAACTCGTCTTCAAGCCGACTCGATCCAAACGGTGATCCACCAAGCTTGGCTCCAACGAGTGCTATATATGATCTTAATGCTCGGGCTCTTGAATCACCATGTGAGAAGCTCCAAAACACCTTTGTTGAAGCAAATCACCTACTAATATCTTGGTTAAGGATCTGAAACTAAACATCACAAGATTATTAGTAAACATAACTTCATGAGTTAATCATCATCAAAACTAGAGTGGAAGGCCTCTGGGCCAACAAAAGGCTTAGTAAGGATGTCTGCTAGTTGGTCTTTAGTGCTGACAAACCAAACATTCAGGACTCCATTGGCGACATAGTCCCTCACAAAATGAATGTCAATCTCAACATGTTTGGAGCAGGAGTGACGAATAGGATTGATCGAGAGATATGTTGCACCGAGGTTGTCACAGAGAACTATCGGGGGAGATTACGGAACTCCAAGCTCACGAAGTAATGACTGCAACCAAACGACCTCTGCTGCAGCATTGGCCACGCCCCTATACTCTGCCTCAGTAGATCGTGCCACAGTGCACTGCTTATTCGAGTTCTATGAAATGAAATTTGTACCAAGAAAGACACAATAGCCACTGGCAGATTTTCAATCATCGATCGACCCTACCCAATATGCATCGGTGTAAGCAGTATGCTGTACAGAAGGATGACGAGAGAGAAAAAGGTCATATTAAATGGTAGATTTGAGGTAACGGAGGATCCGTTTTACAGCGCTCCAATGCTCATCGGTTGGAGCTTGCATGAACTGAGCGACCTTGTTCACCGAGAAGGAAATATCGGGTCTGGTTAAGCTTAGATATTGTAGAGCCCCAACAGTACTTCGATAGACAAAGGGGTCAGAGAGAGACTCGCCAACAATCTTGGAGAGTTTACAGGAAATGGCCATAGGCGAGCTGACAGGCTTGACACCATCCATCTTGAGTCAGAGAAGTAAGTCACGAAGGTACTTCTATTGAGAGGAAATAGACCTAAGGGTATACGGTGACACTCCACGCTCAAGAAATAGTGCAGTGGGCCGAGGTCTTTTAATGAGAACTCCGGCCTAGTTCTTGAATAAGACGAGTGACAGCCCGTGAGTCATTGCCTGTGATGATGATATCGTTCACATATATAAAAACCAGAAGAAGATCTGTCTCGACCTGTCGGAGGAAGAGAGACGCGTTAGACTTGGAGCCCACAGAGCCCAATGTGACTAGATAACTGCTGAGGCGAGAAAACCAAACCCGTTAGAGCCTGTTTGAGGCCATAGATACTGCGGTGAAGCTTGCATACATGATTGGATGAGCGGGATTGATGAACCTAGAAGATTGTTCCATGTAGACCATCTCAGTAGAAAACCCCGCAAAAATTCATTATTCACATCCAACTGTCGAATAGACCATCCCTTAGAGACGGCTAGATTGCACACGGTATGGACAGTGGTCAGTTTGATAACTGGATTGAATGTCTCACCATAGTCTAATCCTGGTTATTGATGAAAATCCTTGACCACCAGGCGGGCCTTATACCTGTCAACAGAACCATCAGATTTATGTTTTAACTTGAAAACCCATTTCCAACCAACCAGATTCATGGTAAGGTGGTATGGCACAAGAGACCAGGTTTTTTTTTCTTAAGTAAGGCATTCATCTCAGTGTCTATTACCTGGCGCCACTTGAGATCTTTAGAAGCTTGCATGAAACATGTGGGTTCGATAGGAGTGGTGGCCAAGTCGGCCATGAGACAGGTAGGCATGGGATACCGGGTGGCTAGCCAGACCTTTGGTGTTCTGGTGTTATCCTGTATTCTGGTGACCATATGGTGGGTATTGGTAAGAGGGGGAATGGGATAGCCTAAGGTTGAGGACGATGAGAATGACTCATCGGCGGGTGCTGGTGGAGGTGGTGGAGAAGGAGTATGAGATGGAGGTGGTAGTAGAGGAGGAGAAGAGTTAATGGTGGGGCCCGCATGAGAAGAGGGGACTGGAACAATGGAAAGTAACAGAGGCATGGAGATGGGGATCATTGGTGAAGGCGTGGGAGTAGGGGGAGAGAGGGAGGGCAGAGGAGAATGGAAAGGAAAGGAAGATTCGTCGAACACAACTCCCGAGAGATATAAATATGACCAGAGGGGACATGCAAACATTGATAACCTTTATGCGAAGCCGAGAAACCTAAGAAGACACATTGACTGGATCGAAAACTAAACTTATGAGTTTGGTATGGACGCAGATGAGGGTAGCAAGCACAACCAAAAATTCATAAGGAAAGGTAGTCAGGTGCTTTATGAAATAATTTCTGCTAGGGAGATAGATTATGGAGGACGGGGGTGGGCATTCTATTGATGAGAAATGAGGGAGTTTGGAAGGCATAAGGCCACTAATAGAATGGAACATTTAACCGAGCCAGAAGAGTAAGGCCGGTTTCAACAAGGTGGCTGTGCTTTCTTTCTGCGGTGTCATTTTGGGCATTAGTGTGTGGACAGGATAAGCGATTAACATTACCCTGAGAAGACAAGTAAGGTTTAAATTTGATGAACTCGCCACCACCATCAGTTTTGGAGTGCTTTAATGGAACGCCCAAAAAAAAATTCACATAAATTTTGAACTCAAGAAAAATAGAAAGCATCACTTTTATTTATTAAAAGATAAATCCAAACATACTTACTGTAGTGATTTACAAAGCTAATATAATAGCGATTACCACTTACAGCGAACACAGAAGATGAACCCCATAGATCAGAGTGAATAAGCTCTAAAGGAGCAATATCAATCGTGGAAGATGACGAAAAAGGGAGACGGTAACTTCTCCTTGCTGATAGGGGATGCAGAGAGGGGTACCAACATGGTCAGGGAGGAAAGGAAGCTGATATTGAGATAAAACACTGGAGACAACTCTGGTGGAGGGATGACCTAGGAGCGCATGCCAGACGGAGGTAGATGCACGCTCACTGAGAAGAGCCTGGGGAGAGGTAGTGAAGTTATGATTCCCTAGGGAGAAGATATACAGGCCATCCTTAAGTTGTCCCCGCAGTAGAGTTTTCTGAGTGGAGAGATCCTTGATAAAATAAGAGTCAGGGTGAAATTCAAGAAGGACTTTATTATCAGCAGTAAATTGACTAATAGACAGAAGATTTTTGGCGATATCAGGAACATGTAAAAGGTTTTTCAAGACAAAGGAAGAAACAGGAGAGCAAAATAAAGAAGCACCAGTAGCTCAGATAGGGAAACCTGTCCCGTTACCCATGCGAACTCTGTCGGGTCCTTGATATTCGGAGTGGAACCACCAGATTCACAATGTCAGCCGTTAGGTAATGAGTGGCTCCCGGAGTCAACATACCAGTTGGGATCGACTGGACTATTCCCATAAGAGTGGAGAAGAGCAGTTGGGCTATCCGAATCATCATAACGATTGTAACATTGGTTAGCATAATGGCCAAAATGATTGCAGATCTGGCATTGAGGTCGGCCACCGGCGAACTGATGTGGCGGTAAGAAGGAACGTCCACAACCACGACCGCACTCTCTGCCTCGGCCACGTCCACGACCACGAAAAGAAGATGAAGCTGAATGGTAGTTTGGAGTGCGGGAAACAGTATGAACCGTAGGAGAAGGGGAGATGAAGGTTATGGAGTCTGGTGAAGTGATAGCACACCCACGATAAATCTCCTAGCTAAGCATGAGGCCGATGCGTTCTTCTGACAGTAAAGGTCGACTCGTGTGTTGACGGAGGTGACGAACGAGTTATATTCGGGAGATAGACCACTGAGCAAGTTAGAGACGAGGTCGGAGTCGGCAACTGGATTAGCTACTGCCGCCAGGTTGTCCACGATGAACTAACAAACTGGATGTACTCTGACATAGAAGAGATGCCCATCTTGACGCGCAGCTGATATTTGAGTTACTGCACTCTAGTTCTGGAGGGTGACGCAAAAATTCCCTCCAGAGAGCACCACACATCACGAGATGTGGTGAGGTCGACGATATGAGCAAGAACAGCCTCAGTGAGCGAGAAGATAAGCCAACATAAGAGCATCTGATCAAGCTAATCCAGCGAGTGTATTCTGGATTGTTAGTGGACTGAGTATCCTTATCGGTAAAAGGAAGGAACCGGACCAGACACGGAGAGGTTCCGTCGACGAGGCCTTCGAGATCGTGGAGCTTGAGACGGGGAAGGAACTAGGACGCCACAGTAGATAGGTTCTCTTGTCGAGTTTGACATTTAGAAAGTGAGTGATGTTGGGATTGGGAGTAACCATGGATGCAAGTGTTTGGATGGAGGTGAGGGAAGATAAAGAGGAAATACTCGACATGGTACAAGAGTTGCTCTGATACCAAGATAAAGAAGAAGACGAAGAAGAAGAAGAAGAAGAAGAAGAAGAAGAAGAAGACTTATTTGTGCAAAGACAAGATACCATTAGCTATGGTTCTTGATTGTGTGTGTGTGTGTGTACACACACACAATCAAGAACCATAGCTAATGGTATCTTGTCTTTGCACAAGTAAGTCTTCTTCTTATACACACACACACACATATTGGTCACATGTTTACACTGATTTAGGAGATATAATAGGAAAACATTGATTGAGAGAAAGAATAGGAAAACATTGATTGAGAGAAAGAATGAGAAACACATGGTGCATGAATCCCATGAGTCCCATGTGTTCCTATAATCATGGAGAGATTTTAGGATCTGATTGATTTCATGAGGGGTGTCTTTCACATGGATCACATGTTTCACATAAGTCACATGTTGTCATTGATATCTCTAACAATGTGATGGTAGTCTCCTAGCCAAGAAATCACAAAGTCTAATCTGGGGTCAAAAAGTATAGATACACCATATCTAACAAAACAAGTGTGTTCAATCTTGGCCACTGATATGTTAGTCTTGTCCCTATAAATACCCAAGGTTGCTTGCTTGCACATGCATTGCATTTGCACCCTTCAAGCAAATACAAACCATCTCTCTCAATCAGTAGAGTAAGTGATCATCCCAAAGATGGCCAGAAAAAGATCCTTGTTCTCATTCTTTTGCATCGAGAAGGCTAGGGTTGAGCTGGCTGAGGCTGAGGCTGAGCCGAGACGGCCGGAGGAGATATGGCTGAGCGATGAGGACCGGGGCAGCCATTGGTATTCCGAGCTCGACATCGATCGGAAAGCCAAAGAGTTCATCAGGTAGAAAACACAATGATATGAAGGCTAAAGATGGTGCACAATGTGCTGATTGTTCTCCTAACATAACTGGTATTGTGTTGTGCTTGTACTGTGACTGAGTTTTTTCTTCTTCTCTTGTTCATTTTTTTTGTTGTTGGTAATTGTAATGAAAGGCAATTCTCTTTGTAATTTTCTTGCAGCTGAATAAAAATTTGTTTCTTGTCAGTCTATGAGAATCTTCTGGCTTGTTCATATTGTAGAAAGTGATCTTTTTTGCTTGTCTATTGTGAGTTATATTTGATGAGCTATATTAATGCGCGAGTAAAGTGTGAAGTTTTGTAAACCTACATTAATAGTTTCTTCTTTCTTCTTTTTCCCCCCAACAGTTGAATAATTATTTGTTTATTAATATTAATTAAGTTCTAACTAAATTTACTCCCACCATAGGTATGGGTTTACTCCATTTCCATATTTTCAGCTTGATGGGATTATTTAGTCCATGCAGCTGCTTTTTCAAAGCCAAAACTTGTGACATTGCCGGACCTATTTGGATTATTTTGTTAAACTAATAATCAGTACTGACATTTGTAGGCTGTCTAAAAATCACTAATAGACAAGTCATTAAAAGGCAGAGTTTCAGCATCAAGGCGCGTGGGTTCGACACCCGCGTCTCAGCATCAAGGCGCGTGGGCTCGACACCCGCGCCCCACCTCAAGGCGTGTGGGCTTAAACCCGCGTCTCAGTTATAACCGCCCTGGTTATGGGGCCAGTCGCCGCCCACATAGCGGGAAGGTCAGCCCCTCATCGTGGAGCATTTTTAGGGGCACGTTCACCCCCTAGGACCTCTATAAATAGCCTCGGTTGCTATGAGGTCGGAGAATCAGAGGCAATCAGAGAGAAGAGGGGACGATAAGAGGAGAGTAGCAATTGGCGATCAGCAATCAAAGGCATTTGGTGATAAGAGGATCGGTAATCAGACGACCAGACACGGCAGAAAAAGGAGAGAGCTCAACTCTTCGTCAAGCTTGCTGCGTACAAGCTACTCTTTGCCTACCTTCTCTTTGAGAGTTTTGGTAGATAAGAGTTGTGCTACTTTTTCTACTAGCTGAAGAGAAGATCCCTGACGATCCTGACGGTCATCCGGTCAACGGAGAACAAGATTCACTCTCCACCGCCACACGAAAACCCAGCATTAAACAAAGAGAGGATTCAAGACTCAGCATCCTCCCTCCCTTGTAACTGAAAGGAAAAGCTTTTTTTTGTTGTAATCTTTTCATCTGATTCAAGGAAAACTTTACAACAAAGACCTTCTTTCTCCTTTTTCGGCGCGTACAAGAGATGGCGACTCCGCTGGGGACTCTATTTGTCACTGACGAGCAAATCGTGGCGCAGGATGACGTCCTCCGTAAGGGGAAGATGGTCGAATCACTCATCGTCGAGTTCGACCAGGCGAAGTACGAAGAGTTTCTCTCTTCCGGCTCCAAGAGCCTAAAGACCCGCGTCTGCCGCCGGGTCTCGATGGGGAATGGCCCTGAAGCCCGATCTGTGGCTCTCTCGGGCACCCCTACTGCCAACTGTGCCAAGCAAGGTGCACGCGCCAACGCCTCCCAGAAGGCCCGCGTGGTCCCAGGCACAACTGCCTTTGCGGCCAACCGCGTCGCACAGAACACCCGCGTCAGCGTCTCTCAGGAGACCGCGTGGTTAAAATCTCTGATGTTCAGCATCAGGATGTTGTTGGTCTCTCTCTACCTCCGCGACGCAACCGGAACGCTGAGCGTCGACAGAGGAGACGTGCGCGTCAGCTGCAAGTTGGAACCTCTGGTTGTCTGACTGAGGCTGGACGCGACGTACAATCTGGCGCCTTGCCCGCACCACGTCCGGCCCGTGAAGTCCGCGTTTGGCGACCCAAGCGCGAGACTCCTCAAGCTAGGTCCTCTGAAGACCAACTTACCCAATGCCAAGGTGAAGCCTCTGCGCCTCATCAAGCGCAAGAAGCACACGCCCATAGACGTGGGGCCCAGCAGCCCACTCTCTCTCAAGTGTCTCTGCCCCGACACACCAAGCAGCAACGCGACAGGCGCATCTTGTCGCAACAAAGGCGCCAAACGCGCGCTGAACAGCTGCGGCGCGAGAACCGCGTCCCTGAAGCCTGCGTCCAGGCTGTACAGCACATGGATGCCTCCCGTCTTCGACGTTGCGAGGCTAACCTTTTCAATCCCCCTCCCATGGATTTGAGAGATTATTTGACGAAGAAAAGAAGTGTCAATCAGGCCACTTCGTCATGTTGCTGCCAACGGCTCATTCATATACTCTCTGAGTGCCGTTGCGGATCAAGCGTGCACCAGCAGTCTTTAGTCAGACAGCTGACCCTGATTCCCCCGTCAACTAAAAGAAGACGCTCTCACAGAAGGAGAACCTTCTTTGACGTTGAGTACCCGGAGCTCACTGCGAATATGACAAGCAGGAGCAAGGGAAAACAACCTGCAGTCAGCTCTGACGAGTCTGACTCTGAACCAGAAGGAGTGTACCGACACACTCGCACCCGGACTGGGGCCATTCCCCCAATTGACTATAATGCCTTAGCCCATGGCATTAACGATTCTCACTCCGTCGTAGCGGAATCAAGGGCTTCGAACTCTTCCGTCGAGAAGGAGACCTCTGCCTACATGACAGGCACTCCTGAGGAGACAGCTAAACGTTTAGAGCAGATCCAGAAGGCACAAATGGATATGATTCTTTCTCAACAGGAATCTATCAACTCCCTCAAGCAGGCGATTGCACAGCTGCTCGAAGACAGGAGGAGGTCCCCTCCTAAAAAGTCAAAGGGCAAAGGGAGAAAGGGAGAAAGCTCATCTTCCGAACCTTCTGGGGAGACGCGGCGATCTACTTCCGGCTCGTCCAAGTCCTCGTCGCAAGTAAAGGGCGACCAAGACCCGGGGAAGGCTCATGCTAAAAGAATGAGTCAACTGGAACGACGCCTCGAGGCCCTTGCCAATCGCAAAGACCTCCAAGAAGCAGGAGTAGTCCGGCCCTACCCGGCTGAATAGGACTTGGTTCCGTACCCGCCCAAGTTCAAAGCTCCAACTCTCCAAGCCTTTGATGGGAAGGGGTCACCCAACCAGCATATCTACTGCTTCAAATTCCAAACCGGGAATGTAGTAGATAATGACGCCATCCTGGCGCGCTTGTTCATCGGTACCCTGAAAGGGTTGGCCTTTGAATGGTTTATGAAGCTCCCAGAAGGTTCTATCAAGAACTGGGGCGATTTGGAGAAGCTGTTCTTAACACGCTTCTTCGAGGATGACTCCGAAGTCACGATGCCCACTCTTTTGGCTAGCAAACAGCGAAAAGGGGAGTCCGTCAAATCTTTCGTGAAAGGTTTCGGAACGTGGCACTCCGGTGTCCAAGCAGTATGACCCAGGCCACCCTGGTGGAAACATGCCGCCACAATCTCCAAACCTCACTCCTTGCTCAAATAGGAGTTGCTGAAAGCCGCACCTGGAAGCAATTAGTCCAACAAGGTGAACAGGCTGAGGAGATTGTCGCCCGCGTCAGAGCGGAGGAAGGTAAGCCTAGGCCGGAAAGGTCGACAAGGCGTGCGCCAGACACATCCCTCCAAACAAAGCGGAAGGATAATTTGGCAACGGAGACCAAATCTCCCGCCAAGCCTCAATCAGGCAAGGCGAGTGGCTCTTCAAGCCAGCCACGCGCCAACAATCAATATTACTTCAAGGAGGAACATGTCTATTCGCTCTTTAAACTACTCAACAAGAGCAACCGACTGAAGCTCCCTGAAGCTAGGCGCCCCGAGGAAGTCGGCAAGACTGACAATCCTACCTATTGCTTGTACCACAGGATGCTGGGACATCCCACTAAGAGCTGCTACGTCTTCAAGGACATCCTTCAAGATCTGATTGACGCGGAGGTGTTAAAGCTCCGACCAGAGCAGAAGAAGGTGACGGCTAATGTGACGTCAGTTCTCCAGTTTGGAAGACAACCCCCAACGCCTGCAGGGGTGGCCCCTATTCCAAGAGGAGCGCTGAGAGTGATCAACACAGACCCTCACCAGTAGAAAGAGAAAGGCTTGGTACCTGTCCCTGCACCTCAAGGGGAAATCATGTGGGTCCACCCTGACCTTGTCAATGAACAGCAATGGACTACTGTGACCAATAAGAAATCCAAAGGTAAAGCAAAGGCCTCATCCTGCAATGTGGTGGGTGCCTCCTCTCGGGAAGCCGAGACTGATGTTCCCTCGTTAACCGACTCAGAGGAGGAAACAATAGTCTTGGCCGCAGAACCCAATCAACCGATGGCGGGAACCCATTCAGGACAGGCGTACTTGAAACAGTACGGCGAGACGGCAGTAGCCCCTCCACGACCAACTGCAGAGCCAATCAGGCCCTCCACAAAGCCACCGGTGGAGAAGCAGAAAGAAACTCAGTTTTCTCGAGTTCTTTCGAAAGGTATGGCGGAAGGATCCACGACACCTTACCGCTTTGATGTCCTGGCTCAACTAGCCAACATCCCGGCACGCATTACCTTGTATGAACTTCTTAGACTATCAAAGTCGACCAGAGAAGCTCTACAAGAAGCTCTGGCAAATGCCGAGGTCTTCATGACCCAGGTGCCGAAGGAGGAAGATGTAGAGGATTGCCTCCACACCTCCCCAAATGCTCCCTGCATTACCTTCACAACAGATGATATGCAGGTTAAAGGGAAGCATGATCGACCCCTGTATTTCACAAGGTACATCGGATCGTCTGAGGTGAACCGCATTCAGGTAGATCCAGGGTCCGCATTGAGCATCATGCCTCGCCGGGTCATGCAACACCTGGGCATTCCTACTCATCGTTTGAGCCCTACTCAGACAACTATCTATGGGTTCAATGCCAACCAGACCCGTCCGATGGGGAAAATTAAGCTCAAATGCCAGATTGGAAGCCTCAAGTCGGAAGTGACATGCTACATCATCGACGCTGACACTTCCTACAACCTATTGCTGGGACGGCCGTGGATTCACCGCAACTCCATCGTTCCCTCTACTCTCCATCAAGTCATGAAATACATTGACGAGAATGGAAAGGTGCAGACGTTGATTGCCGAAAGGCATCCGTTCAAAGGGATCGAGAATTATTTCACTGACTTTGTTGTACCAAGATCCGGTGGAGACGGATGAAGTCCCGCGACCAGAGGAGCCAGACTCTGGTAACGAAGCTGACACCGAGCCCGAGAAAGAAGAGTGCCTGTGGGAGTTAGAACCACTTGTAAAGAGCACCAATAAGCTCGATGTTGATAATACCACCGACGATGTAGGCGGTTGGTATATTAATGAAGATTTAGATTTTGCGTATTTCTCTATGTTTGCTTCTGATTCAGTACCATCAGACACTAGCACCGAAGTAGACGATGACCCCTGGTCGGCAGTAGATGCTTTGACATCGTTGCATGTACCAGTGAAGTCGTCCTTCGAGACATACCAAGATAATGGTAATGCGCAAGAATCTATATTTATGGTTCCAGCAAGACGAAAAGGCCAAAAACCAATTCTTTTTGGGCGAATCTCGTCTGAGCCAATGCCCTGCGAAGACTCGGGAAGTGAGGAGGAGTCCCCTCAGTTCGGTCATTATGAACCAAAAGCACTCAAAATGATGAGATGCATGGGATACGACCGACCAACAGACCCGGGTGAACTTCGGCAAAGGAAGGAGGACGCTGCTTCGATCCTTTGTGCCGAAAGGGAAGGCCCCTGATTATTATCATCAGACGCGCCGGGGATTGGGCTATGTATCGACTCCGGTCCCATCAGCCTCCGATTCTCAAGAATTGTTGAGCAACGATTACTCTTCAGACACATCATCTTGGGAGTCAGATGTCAGTGTCGGCAACATCTTCAAGGAACTTTCAGTAAATATGGTTTCGACAAGCCACCTGGAAGATGGAAATGAAGAAATGATCCAATCTGATACAGATCCTTGGATCAAACATTTAAATGCTCTTTGGGACACTTGCTTTGAACAGCGCGAGCCACCCACAGAAGACAAGGTTGTTCAAGTCAACCTAGGAGATGAGGCTAACCCTAAACCCATCTTCATAAGTGACGGCCTGTCACCTTCGGAGAAAAAGGATCTAATATCTCTTGTACAAGAGTATATAGACGTCTTCGCCTGGAATTACGAGGACATGCCTGGACTTGATCCTCAAGTGGCTATGCACTGCCTCAACATCAATCCGGACGCAAAACCTGTCAAACAACAGCAGCGACGGTTCCGTCCAGAGATAATGGAGGCAATTCAATCAGAAGTCAGAAAACTTATTGATTCTGGCTTCATCAGGGAAGAACAACATCCCGACTGGGTAGCCAACATTGTCCCCGTCGCCAAGAAGAACGGGAAGATCCGGATCTGCATCGACTTCCGCGATCTAAACGAGGCCTGCCCCAAGGACGAATTCCCATTGCCGATCACAGATGTCATGATTGACAATACTTGTGGATTCGAACGAATGTCCTTCATGGACGGATTCTCAGGATACAATCAAATCAAAATGTATCCTGATGACGAAAAGCATACTTCCTTTAGGACACCTCTAGGGGTATATTGCTACACCGTCATGCCCTTCGGACTGAAAAATGCAGGGGCAACCTATCAAAGGGCCATGAACGCCATTTTCCATCAGCAAATACACAAAACGGTGGAATGTTATGTTGATGACATCGCGGTAAAAAGCCACACTAAAGGTGATCACATAGCGGACCTGAGGGTGGTCTTCGACATCATGCGGGCTCATCAATTGAAGATGAATCCCATAAAGTCCTTCCTGGGGGTGGCCAGTGGTAAATTCTTAGGATTTGTTGTAACATCCACCGGAATTCACTTGGACCCGGAAAAGGTCCGCGCTATCCAGGAGATACAACCCCCGAGAAATCTCAAAGAACTCAGGGGATTGCAAGGACGATTGGCGTACATCCGCAGGTTCATCTCAAACCTTTCCGGAAGATGCCAACCCTTCGCTAAGCTGATGAAGAAGGGTGTCTCGTTCATTTGGGATGACGCTTGCCAACAAGCGTTCGAGGAAATCAAGCAATACCTCACCCAACCACCAGTCCTTGCAGCTCCGATATCCGGGAAGCCTTTCCTGGTATACGTCCGAGCAATGGATCATTCTTTGGGAGCTCTACTAGCTCAGAACGACGACCAAGAACGAGAGCAAGCAATCTACTATTTGAGTAGAACAATGATCGGAGCCAACATCGGTATAACCAGATCGAGAAGGAATGTTTGGCATTAGTGTTCGCTATTCAGAAAATGCGGCACTATCTGGTAGGCCAAACTATAAACGTCATATCAAAAGTCAACCCCCTGAGGTTACTTATGACTAAACCTTCATCATTAAACGGCCGGCTGGCAAAATGGGCCATATTGCTCTCCCAATATGAGATGCACTTTTTACCACAAAAGGCCATTAAGGGACAAGCGGTGGCGGATTTTCTAGCTGAGCACCCAGATCTGAGGGCGGCCAAAATCTATGAGGATCTCCCAGATGAAGTTGCTGAAGTCTGCCTGACTCAGACATCGTTCGAAAGTCAAGTATGGCAACTTTTCTTCGACGGTGCATCAAGAACAAGCCCAAAGGGACACGTAGTAGCAGGGGTAGAGTAGTACTCGTATCCCCACAAAATTATGTGATTCCCCGAGCTGTCTCATTAACTTAGCCTTGTTCCAACAATGTGGCGGAGTACAACGCTCTTTTGATTGGGATGCAATTCGCCGATGAGATTGGCGTTAAAAATCTCGAGGCATATGGCGACTCTAAACTCATCGTCAGCCAAGTTCGCAGGGAGTACGAAGTCAGACATGAGGACCTAGTACCCTACCACAACGCAACTATCCGCATGGCCGAGGGGTTTACAAACTTCTACATCGACCATGTACCGCGCAGGCAAAATGCACACGTGGATGCACTCGCATCCCTCGCGGCCTCCTTAGCTCTTCCAGCCGGAGCAATGGAGAAGATATTCGTCTACAGCCACGACCTGTATTGCCCGAGAAATACTCTCAAGGGCTATCAGGAGTCAAAGGGAGATCGTCAAGGCAAAGAAGCACTGGAATTGTCAACTGGTCCGGAGCTTAAAGACTGGCGATTCCCCTACATTGATTTCGTCTTATACGACATTCTCCCTGAAGACACCAAAGAGGCGGCTGCCATTCGAAAGAAAGCCCCCAAATTCTACTATAATGCGATGACGCGAACATTGTATCGTCGATCGCATGACGGGATCTTACTCCGATGCCTCTCACCAAAAGAAGCCCAAGAGGTATTGAAAGAAGCCCATGACGGTATGTGTGGAGCCCATCAACCTGGCCCAAAACTGGCACATAGACTCCAAAGATTGGGTTACTATTGGCCCGAGATGGTTGCCGACGCCGTCACTTATGCTAAAAGATGTCACGCTTGCCAAGTGCATGGCGATTTCATCCATCAAGCACCAGGCTACCTCCACTCTACAACCTCTACCTGGCCATTTGAAATGTGGGGGATGGATGTGGTTGGCCCTATCAGCCCGCCATCATCAAAAGGACATCGGTTCATTTTGGCAATAACGATTACTTCTCTAAATGGGCCGAAGCCATCCCTTTGAAGGAGGTAAAATCGTCTAACGTGATCAAGTTCGTGAAACATCATGTTATTTACTGTTTCGGTGTACCTCGGCGAATCGTCCATGACAATGGGCCTCAGTTCATTAGTCAGGCTTTCCAGAGATTCTGCGCTAAGTTCAGAATCCAGAGTGTATCCTCGACGGCATACTATCCTGCTGCTAATGGCCTCGCAGAAGCTTTCAACAAGACTATTGGCAAGCTTCTCAAGAAGTTCGTCTCGAAAAGTCAACGAGACTGGGACGACAAGTTGGGTGAATGCTTATGGGCTTATCGCACAACTGTGCGAACCCCAACTAAAGCTACACCATTTTCTTTGGTATACGGGTGTGAAGCCATGCTCCCACTGGAAATTCAAATTCCATCTCTACGCGTCGCCTTGACAACGGAGATGACAACAAAGGAGAAGCATCGACAGCGACTCCAGGAACTGGAGGCCTTGGATGATAAACGTCTGCAGGCCCAACAACAAATCGAGCTCTACCAAGCTCGTATTACCAGAGCCTTCAACAAGAAAGTTAAAGTGCGAACTTTCAAGAAAGGCGATCTTGTCTTAGCCGTCAGAAGACCCATGGTAATGACGCACAAGACAAAAGGAAAATTCCAGCCCAAATGGAAGGACCATTTGTAGTAGAGTCAGTCTACTCAAATGGGTCATATCGCCTCATAACCTCAAATGGCGATACGCTCATGATGCCGATCAATGGCAGGTTCCTGAAGAAATACTATCCTTAGATAGTATTCTTCCGCTGATCAAGTTAAAAGTACACCTCTGATCAAAGTAAGAAGAATTTCTTCATTATAACATCTGACGCCCCGACGGCTAAGGATAGAGGAAAATGTTGGCTTTTAAGCCCAACATAAGTCTTCGACAACTCATCATGCTGAGGGGAATAGCATGGCTAGCCCAACTCAAATGGTAGTTGGTAAAGGCACCTCAAATCTGTTGATAGCTGAGGGTTTGCTAAAAATCCTAAGTGGACTTGGCTTCACTCTTTCCTCCACAATCCCTCACCAATTCTCATCCACAGAATGGTAGGTCTACAAAATAAAACCGTTACTAAGTTAACACTATACCTCTGGTAATGGAAACTTTTCAATATTCCTTGTCGAGTACAAATTTTGTTTGTCAACTCTACACGGAGTATCGAACTTTCAAATTTGCCAAGTTAACACTATACCTCTGGCACTTCAAATTTTCACTTGTCAATTCTCACCAATAGAATGACAGGTCCTCAAATTGCTCTTATCATGAGTCAATCTTTGTCAAGTTAATACTACACCTCTGACAAATTACTGTTAAAGTTTAACACCACACCTCTAAACAGTAATCAGGTTTCTGTCAGGTTTAATATTACACCTCTGACAATCACTTTTCTTCAGACTTTCATATCGAAGTTGAAATAGATGATGCTAAGTTAACATTACACCTCTAGCATCAAGTCATTGCTAAGTTAAACAATACACCTATGGCCATGACTTTCCCTCGGACTTCCTTATACAAGCCGAGATGACCAATGCCAAGTTCAACATTACACCTCTAGCATTACCCTCACTGTCAAGTTAAACATTACACCTATGACAGTGACACTTCTGAGTTAAGTTAATATCACACCTCTGACTCACATCCTTGTCAAGTTAACATTACACTTCTGACAAGACCACTTTCAACCCGTTAAGTTAATATCACACCTCTAACGGTCACAAACTTTCCTAGATTCCCCACGAGTCTAGTCTCACTTGTTATTCTCTTCAACAGAATAACAAGTCTACCTAAAAAAAAACATTGTTAGGTTAATACTACACCATTAACAGTGTTTCCATCAAATCCCCAGCTGAGCTCAATCAAGTTAATCTTAAACACTTGATAAAAGTTCACCCTCCCTGGGGGTACCAATTCTACTTGTCACTTTCTCTTATAAAGTGGCAGGTCCACCAAAAAATTATTTCATCTCTGTCAAGTTAATATTACACCTCTGACAGTATTGTGAGAGTTCCTGAAATAGGATCTTTCCCTACAAAGTTTGACTTATTAAGATTATCATCATAATTTTGACAAAGTCAAAGATTCTTTGCTTCTACGAGTCTAACTGAAGACAAAAAAAAAGTTCAAGACAATGAAAGAGGCAAAAAGAAGAGTGTCACTTTTATTTATTTTCAAGCATATGAAAGTGATACAAAATGCTCTCTTATACAATAAGATTGAGTGTTACAGTAAAAACGCTCTCTTATACAATAAGATTGAGTGTTACAATTAAGGAGTACAAAGAAGTCCCTCTCTCTCTCAGAGGTTGCACTCACTCCTTGAAACCGCATCTAATTCCAAGTGCACGGTGGCTGAAGAAGTGCCAAATTGTGGCCACGATCAGAAGCTGGTTGCACCACGATGCATGATGTAAACACCGAAAGAGCCCTAGCTGACTAAGCTAAGAGCAATGGTGTTCTTGAGGTCTGGTGGCAGCAGAAAGTCCTGCAACCCTTCGTTCATGAGCATCTCTTTCCCCAGCAAACCATCCAACAAACATGGAGTGTCCTCGATGTTACTTCTGGGGTGAGAGAGGAAGGGGATGCTAACCACCACTATATCCACCGTAACCCCCTCGCCGCCATCCTTACCCTGACCATCCCTTGCCAGCAGGCATGACTGGTGCGTCGCATTCAAAGAGATCTTGGCGAGGGTTAAGTCCCCGACAAGGGCCATGACTTCTTCCCTTGTAGACGACGAGGACCATGACTTCTTCCCTTGTAGATGAACATCGAACGAGTTCGCCGACCGGAACATTCTCCCAGGGGCCCAGTGAACCTGAAAAAGGACAATCAAGCCTACCTACAAGGAGTAAACAGGGGGTTAGAAAATCTGGAACTTAGTATACTTCAACAAAGAAAACTAAGTGACAGACGCGGCTATTGTCAAAGACTGCAGACGCGGGAATAATCCGCGCAGCGAGCCAAATCCCCGCGGTGACAGAAACAGACGCGATGTTAAAACTGTGATAACACACAGGATTCAAACGCAGTCTAAGATTTACATCAGCGAGACGCAAAAAGACTCAGACGCCGAAAATTGCCATCTCCCTGTTGAATGAACAGAGGTTGCAAAATTCGGGTCTGAAACCTTCGGCCCGAGTTGGAATTCATCCAAGTCAGTAGCCTTAAAACGCGAGCTTCATGAGCAAAGTCAGCGTCAAGCGCCAAAGACTTCTGTACTCGCGTCCAGCGAAGTTTAAGTCGGCAGTGCAAATTCCAGAAGGAATGCACCAACTCAGACTTCATGAAGAAATCTAGAGGATGGTGATGCCAAAGTGCAAACTTGGGTGGACTAGAAACATCACGGCAAGTCGGGACGGCATACCAGCAGAGGCCTCTGTCAAAAGTTTAAGTCTCTGCATCAGAGTATGGACATGGAAGGTGATCAGAGAGACACTTTGTCCTGAAGAGACCAAACAGAAGCATGAAAGCTCTGGGTCACCTTCATCCATGGAGGCAAACCCCTGGTGAAGTCCTTTGAAGGGGGAAGGCAGAAACTCTCAGAGCACTCGCTCTCAAAAAACACAGTATGGACTGTTAAAGGGAGAGAAGGAACCCCTATTTATAGGTAGCCCCTGATCGCTGTCATTAATGGTTCATTAATCAAAACCGTCGGCCTTAATGACCGCACGACCGTCAAAGTCCAATAGGAGTCTGACGCGTGGAACGTTGCTTTGGGAACCGTCGTAGGCGCTGGTCTCAAACCGCCAGCGCCGGTTTTGCATTAAAAGGCATTAACGCCTGAGTCCAATGAGGAACCAACGCGTGGACAACTGCTTCGGGAAACAACGGATGACCCGGTTTCCCAATCGTCAGCAAAGACTTGACGTTCAAAGATCTCATAAAAATCTTTATGTCAGGCCGCATGTAACCTCTACATCGATACGCAGATGGGAAAATCGCGTCCCGGAACCCGCGTCTCCTTTTTTCAGAATGAATAACGTCCACCTGCGTTCCAAAGGAAAGTCTGCGTGACTCAGAATCGTGTCCCTTCAGCAAACAGGGCCCATTTTAAGGGAAAGCACTTGATTCAGCAAAGGACTTAGCCCATTCTGAGATTAATGGTAAAATACACAAGGCTGCGTCCCTCGCGTCGCGTCTTCATTGGCAGGACAGACTCGCGTTACTCAAAGCCGCGTTTCTCTCTGCGAGTTGACGCCGCCGCGTCTCCATATGGATTGACGCTGCGTCTCATCAAAAGGACTTAGTTCTATCTGAGTCCTTATGAACTAATGACCGCGTCTCCCTATGGATTGACGCTGTGTCCCATCAAAAGGGCTTAGCTCTGCCAAAGGTCCTATGGGTCAAACGCCGCGCTTCACTTAAAGAACTTAGTCTCACCTAGGTTCAGCATTCACAGTCAGTTAATCAAAGATTGTGATCAAGAGGTCAAATTCATCCACAGCGAGGCAACAAAGGAGGTGGAACCAAAAACTTCAAAGACTTTTATTATATCAAAAATGATAAAAGTTAATACAGAGTGTCCTTTTCTAAAAAAAAAAGAGAGAAGGCTACAAGTCCTGGTCCGCCAAAGAACGGATTTGCTCTCTAAGGCGATGTATCTTATGTTGACGCGCCTTCTCAACCTCCATGAGAGCTCGGGCCCGCAGATCCGCTTCAGACAAAAATCCCTGCGCTTGCACTCGGAGGGATTCCAGCTCGGACGAACAAACAGAGAAGTCCGCTTCGGCTTGCGCCTTGGCGACCTCTAACTCCACTAGCCTCTTTTCAGAGGTAGCAAGCCTCTGTTCGTTGAAGACAATCATGGCCTCAGCCCTGGCTATAACAGCCCGAGAGTCAAGGATAGCCTGCTTTGTGGCCTGTATGATCGTCTCTGACTCCTCGGACTCAATCGCCAGCCTTTGGCGATCAGCCTGGACACATTCAAGAAGACGAGTGCTATTGGTGATCCTCTCCTCCACCTCTTTTCGCTCCTGCTCTTGAGCAGTAAGGAGCCTGTTCAGCGTTTCTTGGGCTTCGTGGGATGAACCGACATCATCCTCTAGAGACCGAAGCTCTCTCAAATGCTGTCCCAGCTAATCCACCAGCAGCTGACTCGCCTGGGCTAGCGAAGGGCCTCCGGCTAACTTGATGTTCTCGACCTGGTTTCCGAGAAACATCTGGGCAAAGTCAAGGGAGCTACCCCTAGTCAGGACGAAATCGATGCATGTTCGCATCGAGGTAAGGAACTGCTGCACCGCCTGGCGTGTCAAAAGCTCCATGATATCATCATCCGAAGTGCTCCCCGATCCCCTCTCTATCACGAGGTGGGGGATGTAGATCGGCTCTGTTGGTGCAAGAGTTGAGCTGACCACGGGTACGGCAAGAGCAGAAGCAGCCAATGGCGCTTCTGGGGGTACCACCTCTGCAGGAACCTCCACAGCCGATGACAGGGTAGTGAGCTCGACCTCCTCAGAAACCTCAGCCAAGGCTTGGGCCGTGTGGCCTTCCGGAGGGACACTGACCGTCAGACTCTCTACCTGGGCCCCCTCGGTTCTCTCTGCAAGTTATCTCAACATTAGCCAGAATGGTAAAAAGAGAAACATCCGGGACATCAAAACTTCCTTACCAAGCTAGAGGTCCAAAGATGTCGAATCCTTGGGCGAACCCTGCAGAGGAGAAATCTCCCTGACTTCAGTAATGGCCTCCTCTTCCTGCAGAGTAGAAGCCTCCCCGATTTCGGTAGTTGCCTCGGCAGCTGGAGTCTCAACTCCTTCCGGCTGGGTCAACTCTTGCACCATCTCCTCGATATGCGAGGAGGTTGCAGCCTCGGTATCCTCAGCCAATCCTGCAGCATAAAAGGAGAATGTTAAAGCCTCCTCTTCAAAATGAAAAAGGAAATCGGGTCAGAAGGTGAAAAGAGTACCTTCAGCAGGAGCAACCGCTGGCGGTGACGTCGTCGCCGGCCCACACCCATGTATTTCCTCCTCCGAGAGGTGTGAGAATTTGCTCGGATCGGGAGGAGCGGGTTCGTCACCATAGTCGATCTCATCCTCAAAATCGCTTTCCTCTGCGGATAAGGAAGACGACGGTTCAACATGAGAGGCCTCGGTAACCGGAGCCTTGCCTCTAAACACCCTAGTGGTAGGGCTGGGGTCAACCATCCGAGGACTGGAGATGAAGACAGAAGGAGACCCAGGCTGTTGCACCTCATCCCTCCTCTGAGCTGAGGAAGACTCGGGCTGAGCTGAAATCCCCAGAATCTCAACATCGACTCCGCTCATTATATCAACCTCGAGCTGCTCGGTCTCGTTAGTGGCGGTGGGTCTGTCAGCAGGCTCCCCTTCCTCTGCAATCCTGAGGCTCCTGCGGTGTAACCTGCGGGCATGGACTAAGGGAGTGTCTTCCTTGTCCACCTCTTCCTCCCTCGGCTCCCCAACACCAGAAGGGATGTCCGCGGATCGAGAAACTTCGGCCGTCAAGTCTCTCTGAACCTTCTTTGGGGCAGGCTCAGCAGTGGAAGTAGAGCCTTGACGACGCTTGCTCACCGCCTGTCGAGCCCTGGTTGGTCGCGGCTCCGCCCTGGTTGGTCGCGGCTCCGCCCTTGTTGCTTGCGGCTCCTCCCTTGACCTTCTCCCAACCTCCTTCAGAGCCTTCAGGTACTGCTCGACGCCTCGCGAGCGTTTACCGGACTCCGACCTTGCTTCGAGATTTGCATTGATACTCTCAATGCATGAATACTCCGGAACAAAGTTTGGTGTCTGGTTGACTTGGAAATACCAGGAGCAGAAGCTGAAACTCATACGGCACTTTGACCCCTCGGTAGGTAGACGGAAAGTTGCTTCCGTCCCTCCGGCCACACTGTAGTACCAAGCCCGAGCACCTTCGAACAAGTTCCCTTCGAAGGCGAGTCGAGCATTGGGATTGCCGACGTAGAGTTGATCGTAGCCGAACTGTCGGGCGAAACGATTCGGCATGTACGGCTCGATTGTGCATGAAGTCCCTTGCCGGAAAAGCACATATCCGGGCCGAATGTTGATCAACCACCAGAAGACCCCGGGACAACCTCGTATAGTCATCTGGGCCCACGGAATCAATAAATAGATCCCCGAAAGATGCACCAGGGATCTCGGGGAAGCAGCGATTGAGCTGGTAGTTCGAAGCATCTGAAATGCACTTACGAACGAAATACATATAAGTATTACGCCAGTCCAAACCCTCCAACCGCTGTACAAAAGGGGCGAAACCCTCACTCCAAGGCACCGGCGTCATCAGGGAAGGGCAGTGCATCACGTACCAAGCCATGAGGTACGTATAAGGCAGCTCGATCCGAGGGTTGGGGCGCTTCACCGTCGGCTTCCCCTCTGAGTCAAGGATCGGCTTGCCATGGGAGTCGACAGCCTTCCCGGGTTCGCAGAAAGCCTGGGTTAACGCCCGCAACCTGCTCTGAATGCCAGCCGCTACGGCCGGAAGAAGGGCTATGGGACTGCCATAGGCCAGGAGCACCGCCGGGTACACCACGTCGGCAACAATGACTTCATGTGGCAGCGTGGGCACCACACAACGCTTCAGCCACAGCATTAAGAAGCCCGCCAACAATGCTCGATCAGAGATAGGGGTCCGAGCTTGATGGTGAAAGCTTTCGAAGACCATGTCAGGTTCGAAACCGTCCTCATTCGAATCCGTGGTGTAGAAGCCTTCAGAAGCCTGGTCGACCCTGTCTTCAATTTCCTGGTCGGAGCTGGGAGCCAGTCGAGTTATTGGATGGTCTTTCTTATTGACATTGTTGAACAAGTAACTGGCCCAAGACAGCTGCTTGATTCCTCCCGACCTCCAAGTGGTTATCTGGCCGCAAATATGGAAGTGACATAACACTTCCCAATAAGTCTCGTACATTTGAGGAGACCCTTCCTTCATAGGGTTGAGCTCCTCAGTGGTTGGGATATATTCCTCATAGGGAGAATCCCCTGTTGCCAGCCCCGAGACCTCATGCAACTCGTGCAATGCAAGGCCCATCTCTCCGACCGGGGTGAAGAATCTCCCCGTCAAAGAATTGTAGCGCTCCAGGACCCCGAAGAAGTTCTGAGAACTCGGCGGGATGCCATACTGCACGGCCCTGACTGCTGGGTACAGTCCCACATGCTCCAGCAGATCTCCAAGATCGGTAAGGACGAAGCTCACCATCCTGCGCCACCAATACTTCTCGGTGGAATGAACCCACCCGGGCGCACGGAACTCAACCGGAAAATCACCCTCCGCTTTCATAAACGCGTTGAGGAAGGTAGTGCCGAGTTTTGGTATCTCTCCAACTAGGAGCTCAGACTTGCGCGACCCGGGGAACAGGCCAAGAACCGCCCTATCATGACTATCATGACGGTATACCCTCTGGGAGCCCAAGTCACCGAGGGTAATCTCAGGGACGTATCGGGAAACGTCCCATTTCATCTTCCGAGGGACGGACATGTGCTGGAGATAAGACAGCGGGAACATCCTCTCCATTTCTGGAAGAAAGAATCTCCTATCCCCTATCTGACGGAGCCATCTATAATTTTCATTATACATAGAATAGCCGCCATCACCGATACGATCCCCGAAGAAGAAGGCAGGCTTCTCCAGCTTGACGCGATCATCCGTTGTGAATGCTGCATCGGTCATAAGCACCCGAAAGGTTGTCATATCAACATTGGAGAGCCTTTTCTGGCGCTCCTGTGACTTGTCAGCAGTCACAGGTACTGTCCTTTGTAGCACAAAGGCCAGATCACGGTCAGCACCACCTACATGTCCAAAATGGCGCTTCTTGGCGAGTGGGGCAGAAGGGTGTGGCACTGCAAAAGAAAAGGACATTTAATTAGACACTTTATCAGAAAAATACTAAGTGTCTATAGTCCAGACGCAGAAGAGATACTGGACGCAGGAATTATCAAGTCCGCGTCCAGACCTGCGAATCTATAGTCCGGACGCAGAAGAAATACTGGACGCAGGAATTATCAAACCCGCGTCCAGACCTGCAAATCCGCATCCAGGCGTAAGACCAGCAGGATCAAGTCCGCGTTTTGCAAACCAAGACTTATGAGAATTCTCTAAGTACTTGGGCTCAGGTGCAAGGTTCATCAAAAACCTGCACCTGATGAAAAATCTTCAAGTCCGCGTCCGAACTCTTCACAATTAGAAATATTCTAAGTGAAGAATCTGAAATGCAGGACTCGCTGGCACCGGGTCATCAAACCCGCGCCTTGGTTATCAACTCAAAGACTGCGTCTGAGACCGCGTCTGAGAATCAAACACGGTTTATTTTTTGTGTTTGACGATTCTGTTAATGGTTCCATGAGCTTCCAGTAATGGCGAAGGTTCAACCCTAAACGGCATCATACCTGGGAAAGAGAATGCCTGCGCGGAGGAACCGCCCCTCTGGGCCTCGGCGACGGCCGCTCTTGAGGAGGATGCGGTTGACTTGGTCTTGAGTGCCATTGGTGATTAAGAATCCAGTAATGGGGATGAACAGAGAAAAAAGACCTCTTTTTCTTGAAAACCCTAAACAAGTACGTTCGGAGAAGAAGAGGTATCTCTCTGACTGTTGCCTTTTATAGGCACAAGGATTCACGAAGATACGCGGCGCGTGGCTCGATTAGTTCTGCAGCGAGTCATCGCTTGACGCGTGGAGCAAATCAATTTCTCTGCAGCGAAGATCGCGCACTATAGCCCTGCAGCGAGTCATCACTTAACGCGTGGAGCAAATCATTTAATGAATTGGGAAGTCCACGCGCCAAAAGGTGAAATCCCGCCGGTTCCCCAGGCCAACTGGCAGCGCAATCATGACATGGCACAGATTTGCACCCAACGGACGCACCTCTTCGATGGACGTGCCCCGTCATCACCGCCATAAATGCATTCAAAAAGTCGCGTCTCTCTAAGAAGTTCGCATCTTTCCAGCCCGGCTGAACATCGCGTCTGCTTTATGGAAGATTAGTCGCGTCTTTAAAGCAGTACCATCTCTGCTTTTCAAAAAGGACCAGTGTTCGGCCTCCTGCTTCTGCAAATCAGTTCAACAGTACACTGGCACAAGCAGATGACCAACCACTCCTAGCTTAAAGCACCCCCATGACAGACTAAAAGCAATCGGGGAGGTTTAGACTGTGTATCTAGATACTCAACACGATCAACTCTGGTGGCCTCAAAGAGTTCAACAGTATACTCACGAAGACCAACTCCAGATAAGATCAAATCCGGAGCATTAACAGTCCAGTCATGAGGTGAATTCAGCTAGAGTCCAAAGTATTTCGAAATCCGTCCCAGATTAACTGCGGAATATCGAAAACTTTGGAGGGGGTTCTGTAGGCTGTCTAAAAATCACTAATAGACAAGCCATTAAAAGGCAGAGTTTCAGCATCAAGGCGCGTGGGCTCGACACCCGCGTCTCAGCATCAAGGCGCGTGGGCTCGACACCCGCGTCTCAGCATCAAGGCGCGTGGGCTCGACACCCGCGCCCCAACCTCAAGGCGTGTGGGCTTAAACCCGCGTTTCAGTTATAACCGCCCTGGTTATGGGGCCAGTCGCCGCCCACATAGCGGGGAGGTCAGCCCCTCATCGTGGAGCATTTTTAGGGGGCACGTTCACCCCTAGGACCTCTATAAATAGCCTCGGTTGCTATGAGGTCGGAGAATCAGAGGCAATCAGAGAGAAGAGGGGACGATAAGAGGAGAGTAGCAATTGGCGATCAGCAATCAAAGGCATTTGGTGATAAGAGGATCGGCAATCAGACGACCAGACACGGCAGAAAAAGGAGAGAGCTCAACTCTTCGTCAAGCTTGCTGCGTACAAGCTACTCTTTACCTACCTTCTCTTTGAGAGTTTTGGTAGACAAGAGCTGTGCTACTCTTTCTACCAGCTGAAGAGAAGATCCCTGACGATCCCGACGGTCATCCGGTCAACGGAGAACAAGATTCACTCTCCACCGCCACACGAAGAACCCAACATTAAACAAAGGGAGGATTCAAGACTCAGCATCCTCCCTCCCTTGTAACTGGAAGGAAAAGTTTTTTTTTTTTGTTGTAATCTTTTCATCTGATTCAAGGAAAACTTTACAGAAAAGACCTTCTTTCTCCTTTTTCCGGCGCGTACAACATTCAATCACTGATAATAAGAGAGAAAGGGTGTTTGTTGAAGAACCTGAAGTCGAAATCTCTTTTACAATTCTAAAGTACTTATTTTATTATTATCTCTTTAATGAAATAGGTGGATCAAATACACACACATTCACGGAAAATAGAAAAGAAAAGAAATAATATGTAATGTACTTTTCTGGTTGTTTTGGGCTCTTAGGCCAAGACCTAGTGAGCCTTGCACAATACATAAAGCAAGTTACATAAATTATTGAGACATAGACCATACAAATCTTGTTCTAACTACGAATCTAAACACTACTAGAACTCTAAATATTTCAAATATTGTTTCTATAATATAATATACTCTATTATATCTAACAACCTCCACTCAAAAAAATAATGAAAATACTCCTAAACCATGGGATGATCAGGGATCTCCATTGTAGGAAGAGGCTCTCCTTTAAGGAAATGCTTGACGAGTTCAAGAGCTCGCTCTGGTTGGTCACTTGAAACCATACGTCCAGCTTCTCTCACAGTCGCAAACGTTAGATTTCCTTGTAAACGACACTAAAACCTGCAAGCTGCAAGGAAGAAGAAGATGTGTAAATCATTATGTAAATGGAAAAATGTATATCATAACTACGATTGTTTCTGTCAAGAAATTCTACGTGATGGTTTACCTCTTGGCCATAATTCCATGGTTGCCATTCTCTGTCAACTGAAAGCTTGAGCAGATTGAGAGAGTATCTCGTGGAAGTTACAGGAATCACGCTGTCCAAGTCACCGCTGCAATTTGATTCATCCAATGACCGAATAAATTCTTTATTATCTTAATTCTTTATTCCCCATGCAATAAAAACCGCGAATGATGAAATTACCTGTATACCATAATTCGAATATTGTTGTTCATGAGTTGTGTGAATATTGGAAGGACTGAATCAGCTTGCTGTTGCCAGTTCATCACAAACATATTGCTGGAACCAATGTCAGAAGGAAATCAGAATTTCTAGAATAAATACATGGATTTCTAATAATCAGAATTCAAGATCTTTGTTGGGTATTTGTACAGTATACTTCATTTCAAAGCATAAATATACTTCATTTTCTCTGCTTTACATTCAAATAAGCAAAATCATATGAATTTGAAGGTGGAACTGATCTAACGCTTACGTGCAAAACTTCCACCGGCGGTTTATCCTTGTAACATTGGCATGGATGGCCTTTTGAACTTCGATATCATTCAAGTAAGCTGACACATAGCGTTTAGTACAGGGATCAGCGCGGCTTATCTAAAAATTTCATCATGACAACAATAAATAATGTGAGTTGACACATTTAAAACGCGAGAAAAAATTGGATCAAGAAGGTAAGATAAAAGAGTTTAAGCAATGCCAACCCACCCTCTCCCTTCCAAGAACTGGCTTGATACCCGGCGAATAACAGCGGCGAGCATAGATGTTGTTCACATCGATAACATTGCAGACATCGGCGAGACTCTTACCAGAATCCGCGCACTCAGGCGGTTGATTGTGTGGATCTGAGCCAAGAGGGGATAACTTCAAGCATTTGGTGATACTCTTATGGGCCTCATCAGATATCATCGCGTGTGTCCAAAAGAAATCGAAAACTCCTTGAAAATCCGTCAAAATACTAAGCATCGGATTACCAATCTTGCAGAAAGTTAACCAAAATTTCAAGAAATATAGACTTTGAAATTTAAATCTCTCATATGAACGATTGTGTAGTTGCGTGTTATTGTACCATGATTCCTTTGAGGTTGATTCGCGTAGATCCATCAGGGGGGAAACGATTGTATTTGAGGATGGTTTGCGCGAGCTGAGACACAAGCCGGCCTGCATAGGTCACCCCAGCCATGTAGAAATCTCTGCCCTTGTACTCTGGAAACCTCCTGAGCCAGTTGAAAAGAAACGTGTACGAGTCTTCAGCAGCCTTTGCGTCCCCAAATGTGTCGTAGTCCTTTGTGTTGTTTGAGTACGAGAATCCAACACCAGCTGGGCTCTCCAAGAACAAGACATTGGCCACTGCAGAAACCACAAGCATTGTACAAGTTAAATATAAATCTAGGAATTAAGGAATTATCGAGAGTTTAAAGAGTCCAATTCACCTTCATTCCACGCGTATGGATTCCTGGACAGTGTTTTACCGTCGCTCATCACCCTGAAGGGTCCTGACTCGGTTAGCGAGTCTCCAATTGACGAACAACCAGGCCCTTATAACACGAAAGAAATTTAAGTATCAACACATTCATTCAAATTGATCCAGTGTACGCACTAATGATAATTTGGCTGCTCACCCCCACCGAGCCATAGAATCAGAGGGCTCGACGAACTATTGTTGGACTGCGCAGATTCAGCTAAGTAGTAGAAGAGTGCTCTTCCGGCAACCTCTTCGACGGTGATGTAGCCTGCGTACTGACTGAAGTTCACCCCATGGGGTTGGCCCGGCAACTGCGAGATCTTGTCCGTGGCCTTGGATCCCTGCTGGCGTACGGTTCTGGACGCTGAGCCACCAAAGAAGGATTGGGCTTGAGATACTCCAAGCATCGCGTTTAGATCACTGGAGCCAGCGAAGGCTGCTGGCACGTCTTTCAACCTCTTTCTCATGAACTGGAAGGCGAGTTCGCCTTCTGTCGTCTCGGTCTGAGCATTGGTGTTGGGCCAGTGCTGCAACATGCACAAGAACAACAAGATGAAAACCCTCATGTTTTCGCTCGCGCAATCACAATTCACAAACAGAAGAATGTTGTGAACAACTTTTTTGTGTACATAAATATAAAATCAACATCAAGGTGATCATTTTTTTTCTATTTTGGAGCTCCCATTGGTCTGACGGCCACCTGGAGAAAAAAGCGAACTGGTGGAGGGATTTTAGCGCCATGTATCGAAGTTCTTGGCTCTGCAGTCAGAATAACAATGTGCGCTGGTTTTGTTGGGATCCAACCACAAACGCTTGGCCAGCGTTAGACTGAATCAACGCTCTCTGGCTTGGAACCAAAAACTGATTCTCATTTACATCTCAGCTGTAAAGTCATACTTATCCTATTTGTTCTAAAATTTGATTGGTATCTAAACTAATAATACAAAATATTCGATTAAATTACTTACTTGCCGAAAAAAACTATATTCTTTGTTGGAATATCAAATAAAATTGTTTTTTTGGAAGATGATGAGTCATCAATCATCATCAAATTAGGAGTCATGATCAAATTAGGAGTCATCATCAATTTAGGAGTTGTAATTCTTGAATTTGGAGGTTTCTATTCTTGCAAGTTTTGAAGCCTATAAAAGGCCATGTACCTCTTTGTTTTTTGAATCAAGCAATCAAGCAATAAAGCAAGCAAGCAAGTAAGAAAAATTGCTCTCCTCTTAAAATTTTAGATTATAGTATATTAGTCCGTAGACTAGTATACAACAATTGGTATCAGAGCCAGTTCAATTCTTGTTTCTTCTTCTCCTCATGGCCTCCACCAACAATCTCATCAATCCACAAGTGCCCAAGTTATTGAAAGATAACTATGAGAGTTGGTCAATTCAGATGAAAGCTCTATTTGGTTCTCAAGAGTTGTGGGAGCTGATCGTTGATGGGTTTAAGGAACCCACACCGGAGGTAGAAGCCGCCTACACCGTCGAAGAAAAGAAGGCTCTTAAAGAGCAAAGAAAGAAGGATAACAAGACTCCTTTTCTACTCTATCAAGGGTTGGACGAGTCTACCTTCGAGAGAGTTGCCGAAGCAACGACGAGCAAGGAAGCATGGGAAATCCTTACTACCATCTACAAAGGAGTCGAGCGGGTGAAGCGAATTCGCCTTCAAACTTTGAGGGGCGATCTTGAAGCCACTCAAATGAAAGATGAAGAAAAAAATCTCTGATTATTATTCACGATTACTTCTAATTGTGAATAAAATGAGAAGAAACGGAGAGAAGATAGAGGACATCCGGGTGATGGAGAAATTGTTGCGATCTCTCACATCAAAGTTCGAGCACGTGGTGGCGGCAATTGAGGAGTCCAAGAATTTGGAGGAGATCTCAATAGAGGAGCTTTTGGGATCTCTCCAAGTTCATAAGTAACGCATGCAAAAGAAGACTGGTTCCATAGCCTTGGAACAAGCATTAGAGTCAAAGCTGACTCTAAATGATTGTGGCTCACATAGTAGAGGTCGTGGTCGTGGCAGAGGCAGGGGACGTGGTCCCCAACAACGAACCACTCAAAATCAAGTGGAGTTCCAAAGCTTCAGAGGTCGAGGACGAAGCAATCGGGGAAGATTTACATCTGGACGTGGAAACAACAAGAACGTCCAATGCTACAACTGTCAAAAATTTGGACACTATGCCTCAGATTGCTGGCACAGAACTGAAGATCTTACCAATCTTGCTGAAGCAACAAATGACATGGGTAAGAATTCTACTCTTCTTCTTGCTCATGATGATTCAAGTGTGCAGAATGATGCTTGGTACCTTGACTCGGGTGCTAGCAACTACATGTGCGGGAAGAAAGAACTATTCATGGAACTCGCAGAAGGAGTTCATGGAAGTGTGAGCTTGGGAGATTCTTCAAAACTCTTCGTTGAAGGCAGAGAGAAGATCAAAATCTATCAAAAGGATGATAAGCCCGAGTATATTTCTGATGTTTATTATATTCCTAACATGAAAAGTAATATTGTCAGCATCGGTCAATTACTCGAAAAAGGATATAAAGTATATATGGAGAACAACCACCTTTGGTTGAAAAATGCAAAAGGAGGTCTTATAGCTTGTATTAAGATAACAAGGAACCGCATATTTTCCTTGCATCTAAACACAAAAGTTGAGAAGTGTTTTCAAGGACTCATAGAGAATGAGTCATGGAGGTGGCATCTTCGCTTCGGTCATCTAAATTTCAGCAAGTCATACTTGTGAAGCTTGCATAATTGGCAAGCAAACACGACTTCCTTTTCCCAATGGAAAGTCATGGAAAGCGAAGGCACCATTACAACTTGTTCATACTGACATCTGTGGACCGCTAGATCCCGTCTCTTTAGGAGGTAATAGATATTTTATTATTTTCATTGATGATTTCAGTAGAAAGTTATGGGTGTACATTCTTAAAGAAAAATCTGCTGTCTTTACTACCTTTAAGAATTTTAAAACTCTTGTTGAAGCAGAGAGTGGCTATAAGCTAAAAACTCTCCGATCTGATCGAGGTGGTGAGTACACCTCAAATATGTTTCAAGAATATTGCAGAGAGTAAGGCATAAAGAGGCAGTTTACTACTGCCTATACACCACAGCAAAATGGCATCGCAGAAAGAAAGAACCGCACTATTCTTGACATGACAAGAACCATGCTTAAAGAAAAGGGACTGCCAAAACAGTTTTGGGCGGAAGCTGTGGCATGTTTAACCTACTTGCTCAACCGGTGCCCGACGAAGCAAGTGAAGGGCAAGACGCCTCAAGAAGCATGGAGCGGCTATACGCCTAATGTCGCACACCTACGAATTTTTGGGTGTGTTGCATATGCTCAAATACCTGAAGTCAAAAGGAAGAAGCTTGACAATCATGGTGAAAAATGCATTTTCATCGGATATAGCGAGGAGTCGAAGGCATACAAGCTTTACAATCCACTAACTAAGAAACTAGTGGTTAGTAGAGATGTTGTCTTCAATGAAGCTGAAGCATGGAGTTGGAGCAATGAAGAGACTGTCAAAGAGCAACCCATGGTGAATGAACCTGACGCGCCCCTCCAAGAGATCCACCACAAACTACACCACCATCTCCTCAACATGCTACACCGTCTCCTGCAAGAGGTTCTCCATCTTCTGGGAAGGTAGTAGTAGCGAATCCTCCGTGCAACGAGGTCCAATCAAAATGAGAAGCCTCAGGGAGATCTATGAGCAGATAGAAGAAGATGGAGAAACTAATCTCTTTTGTTTATATACCAATCATGAGCCTCTCACTTTCCAAGAGGCTAAGGAAGAAGATTGTTGGCGATCAGCAATGAAGGAGGAGATGCATGCCATCCAGAAGAACGACACATGGGAGTTGACAACACTTCCACAAAATCACAAGGCGATAGGTGTCAAATGGGTGTACAAGATCAAACGCATAGCAGATGGTGAGGTTGATCGGTACAAGGTGAGGCTTGTGGCGAAAGGCTACAAACAAAAATACGGCATCGACTATGAAGAAGTCTTTGCACCAGTTGCTCGATTAGATACGGTGAGATTATTAATTTCATTTGCAGCTCATCACAGGTGGAAGTTATATCATCTAGATGTCAAGTCAGCATTTCTCAATGGTATTCTTGAAGAAGAGGTGTATGTACAACAACCAGAAGGTTTTCTGGTAAAAGGGCAAGAAGACAAAGTATATCACCTAAAGAAAGCCTTGTACAGCTTAAAGCAGGCACTACGGGCATGGAATGCCCGAATTGATGGTTATCTTCATCAAAACGGCTTCACCAAATGTCCTTATGAGCATGCCATCTACATGAAGAGGAACAATCAAGGTGAATTTCTAATAATTTGTCTTTATGTTGATGACTTGTTATACACAGGAAGTTGCGATGAGATGCTTGCTGAATTCAAGGAGGCGATGTTCAATGAATTTGAGGTGACGGACAATGGATTGATGTCCTACTTTCTTGGTATCGAAGTGAAGCAACAACAAGATGGGATATTTATATCTCAAAAGAAGTACATGAAGGAGATCTTGAAGAAATTCAAGATGAGTAACTGCAACCCAGTCAACACCCCAATAGCCACAGGAATGAAGATATCAAAAGAAGGAATTGGAGATTTTGTAGACTCGACTCTTTTCAAAAGTCTCGTCGGTAGCCTGAGGTACTTAACGATCACAAGGCCTGATATTGTTTACGGAGTCGGACTTGTGATTCGCTATATGGAGACACCGAAGGAGTCTCATTGGCTAGCTGCAAAGAGAATTCTAAGGTATATCAAAGGCACACTCAACTTTGGTCTATTTTATACTTATGGTGAAACTGCAGAGTTAGTAGGCTATTCAGATAGCGACTGGGGAGGTGATCAAGATGAGAGGAAAAGCACCACTGGCTATGTCTTCTATCTTGGGTCAACTGCATTTTCATGGACCTCAAAGAAGTAAGGAGTTGTGGCCTTATCTTCATGCGAAGCAGAGTATGTTGCAGCTTCATCTACTGTATGTGAAGCTATTTGGTTGCGGAACATTTTAAAGGAATTGGATCATCCACAAGAAGAATCGATTGTAATATTTGTGGACAACAAATCATCCATCCAACTTGCAAAGAACCCAGTACATCATAGGAGGAGCAAACATATAGATACACGGTTTCATTCTCTCAGAGGCCATGTAAAGCAGAAAACTGTAAAGCTGGAGTATTGTCATACCATGGAGCAAGTAGCAGATATTTTCACCAAGCCATTGCCTATTGAACCTTTCAGAAGGCTAAAAGAAATGCTCGGTATGAAAAACATTTTGATTTGAGGGGGTGTGTTGGAATATCAAATAAAATTGTTTTTTTGGAAGATGATGAGTCATCAATCATCATCAAATTAGGAGTCATGATCAAATTAGGAGTCATCATCAAATTAGGAGTCATCATCAATTTAGGAGTTGTAATTCTTGAATTTGGAGGTTTCTATTCTTGTAAGTTTTGAAGCCTATAAAAGACCATGTACCTCTTTATTTTTTGAATCAAGCAATCAAGCAATAAAGCAAGCAAGCAAGTAAGAAAAATTGCTCTCCTCTTAAAATTTTAGATTATAGTATATTAGTCCGTAGACTAGTATACAACATTCTTGACTTAACAAATAACATATTTTTCATCTTAAAATATTGGATTAAGAAGACCAACATATATGAAAGTTCATACTTGTGCTCTTCCTAAAATCATTGAGGAAAACATAAATAAGCCTAACATTCGAATACAAATTTCCATAACCAAAAGTGAATTAATATATGTTACTATTGTATGCTGTTCAAAAATCACCAAGGACAAGGCATCAGACGCGAGCCTCACTTCAACGCGAAAGTGGCGTTTCAACTAAAACGCGGACCTCGCGTCCAAAGAAGCACGAAGACTTCAGACGCGGATCGGAAGAACCCCGCGTCTCGACTCAAACACGAGTCTGAGTAACTCTGCATCCCATCTAATGCAAGTCTGGGCCTATTTGGTTAAGGGTGGAAGTGAGGAAGTAAGAAAGTGAGGAAGTGGTAATAGTTCCCTTTGGAACTTGGGAATTGGTTAGTAAGTTTTTCGGTGTTTGGATGTTATTAGGAAGTGTGATTTGGAAAATGTTATGTCTTTCCGGTGTTCGGATGGTAATGTGGAAGTGGAAGTGAAAAAGTTGACCACAAAATAATATTAAAATAAAAATTAATTAAAAAATAAAAAATGGACTGTAATTAGAATGCAAGTGAGATTTACATGATCAAAAAATTAACTGTTTTGTGGTACAACTTATTACAAATGAGATTTACATGATCACAAAATTAACTGTAGTACTCTGGAAGTGAGGAAATTGTTGTGTAAAAGAGAAAAGAGAAAAGGAAAAGGATTTTCTTATTTTCTTTTTTCACTGTTTGGAGAGATAGGGAAGTGAGCAATTATACTTCCCCATTTCCTTAATTCCGCGCACTTCCTTGCAACCAAACATGTCCTCTGAGGAACTCCGCGTCTCACGCAGGGTTTGAGTAACCCCGCGTCCCACTTCAAGCGCAAGTCTGAGCAACTTGGCGTCCACTTCAGACGCGGATCTGAGAAACCCTACGTCTCACTTCAAATGCGGGTCGAGCAATTCCACGTTCTAACTGAAACGCCCGCGTTTACAACAAGTAATGCGAGGTCCGCGTCCAGCGCGAGGCCCGCGTTTCTGTTGTAACTGACCTATTACTGGGTCAATTAACTCCCCACATAATGTGAGAGTTAATCCCCATTATGGAAGAATTTTAGGGGACAATAATACTCCTATGACTCCCTATAAATAGCCTGAGGAGCTATGAAGAAAGAGGAGGAAAAAAGAGAGGCTTTTTGGAGATTGAGAGCTGAGAATTCTCAAACTAAAAGTTTCTTGCTTTTTGGGGGGAGAGAGAGAGACAGAAAAAGAGTAATTAGTCGACTCTAAACACTTAATGTGTGAAGAATAGATCACCCTTCTGATTAGTCTTCGAGAGCATTTTGAAAAGAAGGTTGACAGTCGGCTGATCAACGGAGAACAAGAATCACTCTCCATCGCAACACAAAGAACCCAGTCCTAAACAAAGGAGAGAATCATACCTTCTCCCTTCTTTTATAATCAGAATTGTTCTATTGTAACTTTTCAGTCACTCAAAGAAACTTTACATCGATCAAGCTTTCTCGACCCAAACAAAAAGATGGCAACTCCGCCGGGGACTTCTTTCTCTACTGACGAGAACGTCATGGCGCAACCCAATGTTCAGCTCCTCGGGAAGACGGTAGAATCCCTCGTCGTAGAATTCGACTAAGGGAAGTTTGAGGAATTCCTTTCCTCCGGCTCTGCTAGCCCCAAGGCAATACGGCAGTACCGCAAAGTCTCTTCTGAGACTCCTTCTTGAATCTCTTCAGAGATTACTCCTAAAGTGGCCCACAGCGCAACCGATACCACTTCAGAAGAGGTTCTGAAAACCTCTCGTATAGCCCATGCAGCCCGCGTCCAACGTCTCTTTGGAGACCGCAGGGCAAAAGCGTCAGCGCACAATAAAAATGACGGTGAAGATCAATTCCGCCGTCCTCCTCTCCAAACTCTGCAATTTCAAGTTGTTGGGGGTTCCTAACAACCCCTGTGGCTTAACCGGAATGTTGAATGTCGACGAAGACGTCGCGCTCGTCGGCAACAGATTGAAAATTCTGTAAAAGCAATCCGTTCTGTAGATTCAGAACGCGAGGTTCATACCCACATTTCTTTTAAGCAACGCGAGGAACGCACTTCTATTCTAGAACACGAGTCCTGCGTTCCTCAACAATGCGAGGTTCGCGTCAAGCGCGAGACCCGCGTTCTACTGACTCCAAAACACGAGGCCCGTGTTCTATCTGTCTCAGAACGTGATGCCCATGTTTCTGACTCTAAACGCGATGGTTGTATTTTAACATAACGCGAGATCCGCGTTTCAACAAAGCAACGCGAGACCCGTGTTCAGCATTGCATGCCTTCAAGACATAAGATGCCAAAAAGCCCTCACCCTTAGGGGTTCGAGGCTAGTTTCTCAGATGCCTCCTCAATGGATTTGAGGGATTACCTTACAAGGAAGAGGAGCGTCCATCAAATTGCCCCCTCGATATCATTGCAAGCAACTAATCTCAGCAGTACTCTCTGATTGCCATTGCGACTTTCAAACAAATAAACTTTCAGTTTTTAACCAGTTGTCAGCGGCTTTAGACTCAGTCAAGAGATGACGATCCCGGAAGAAGAAATCATTCTCGGACGTTGAGTACCCAAAGTGACTACAAACATGGTGAGGCCGAGTTTCACATCAAGCAAGTCCAAGGGGAAGCAACTGGTTGTTAGTTCAGAGAAGTCAGATGCTGATCGGTCTTCAAATTTGAAGGATGCTCTTGCCGAACCTGAAGGAGTCTACCAGCACGGGAATGATCGCCCCTGTCGACTATAGTCTGTTGGCCAGGGAGAAGGAGGATAATGATGGGCACTCTGCCATCATCAAATTCTGATCTTTGAATTCCAGTTCAGAGACAACCGTCTTCGCTTACATGACAGGAACTCCCGAAGAGGTAGCCAAGTGATTCGAAGAGCAGGCCTGACTCCAAAGGGAACAATTTGTTATGGTTCGAACTCAGCAAAAATCTATCGACACCCTTAAGCAGATGCTATCACAACTGCTTAAGGACAAAAAGAAACTGAGGGCTAAAATTCCTTCCAAGAATTCCAAGGGCAAAAGGAAGAAGAGAGAAAGCTCATCTTCTGTAAACACTAAGAGTGAATAGTATTCCAATTCTGAGCCACCCAAATCTTTATCTAAAGAAGAGGATATCTCAGAAAATAGAAGCAGTCATACTAAGAGGATGAGCAAATTGGAGCAACGCCTTGAGACTCTCGCTAACCAAGACGGTCTCCAAGATGTGGAGATAGTCCGACCCTACCCCGCAGAGTAGGACACAGCTCCCTATCCTGACAAATTCAACGCACCAACCCTTCATACTTTCGGCAGTAAAAGGTCATCGAACCAACAAATATACTACTTCAATTCCCAAACTGGGAATGTAGTATCGAACAACGCCATTATGACTCTTTTATTCATTGGCACTATTAATGAAGTCGCCTTTGAATGGTTCATGAAACTTTCTGCCGGCTCGATTAAGACATGGGCCGACCTAGAGAAGTTATTTCTGGCTTGTTTCTTTGAAGACAATACAGAAATCTCAGTGCCAAATTTCCTTGCAGCCAAGCAGAAGAAAGGAGAGTCTATCAAAACTTTCGTCGAGAGATTTCGGAGCATGGCACTCTGTTGTCCGAGTGACATGACCGAGTCTACTTTGGTTGAGATGTGTCGTCACAATCTGTAAACTTTCCTACTTGCTCAAATGGGAGTGACGAAATATCGTACTTGAAAGAAAATGGTGCTACAAGGTGAATAGGCGGAAGAGATTATCGCCAGGGTCAGGGCTGAAGAAAAAGACAGCAAATCGAGACCCGACAAGTCAATGTGATGCACACCAGAGTCGTCTTCTCAACCGAGAAAAAGAGATACTCTGGTAATGAAAGTCAAGTCACCTTCAAAGACCCAGTCAATCAGAGAAGGAGTGGCTCCTGGCCAGACACGTGCTAATAAATCTTATTCCTTCAAGGATGAGCACGTGGTCTCTCTGTTCAAGTTACTCAAAAAGAGTAACAGACTCAAACTTCTGGAGATCAGACACCCTAAAGAGGTGGGAAAGATTGATGATCCCAACTACTGTTTATATTACAAGATGCTAGGGCACCCTACGAAGAACTGCTACATCATTAAAGATGTTCTTTAGACTCTGATCGATGCAGAGGTATTGAAACTTCATCCAGAACAGAAGAAGATGACTGGTAACATGATAGTTACGTCACTGATTCAATTTGAATGAAATCTCCCACTAGCACCAACCGAAGTGGTTTCCATTCCGAAAGGAAAACTAAGAGTGATCAATACTGATTCTCATAATCAGAAGGAGAAAGATCTTATTCCTGTCCCTACTCCACAAGGAGAAACAATGTGGGTCCATCCTGACATTGTCAAAAGCCAGTAGTGGACGACTGTCACAAGCAGGAAGTCTAAAGGTAAGGCTAAAGCATCCTCCAGCAATATGGTAAGCATCTCTATAAGAGAAACTGGGAAAGATATCACCTCCCTTACTGATTTGAGAGACGAGGAGTCCACCCTTGTTGCTGATGCAGGCGCACCTCCCAAATCAAAGACTCGATTCGATAAGCAATACCTGAAATAATACAGCGACCCGCTAATAAACTCCTTATAGCTAGCTGAGGAGGTAATCGAGTAGTCCACGAGGCCATCCATTGAAAAGCAGAAAGAGCTTCGGTATGTCAAATATCTTTCGAAAAGCGGTGCAGGACCATTAACTCTCTTCAGTTTTGATGTCTTGGCTCAAATAGCTGTTTGGACACATATATTACATAATTGTTACTGCATTCCTATATTTATCCTGTAATAATTCTTACAACTCACTTGTCTTAATGTCTAAATTCATGCAGGATATGGTAGAGCGAAGATAAGCACAAATCCTAGCCAAATAAATCAGATTCTTCAGAAAACTTAAATCATAAACTGAAGATAAAGTAAATTAACAAGGAACATTTAAAACTAAAGGATCTAGAAGCTATCTTATCTAAAAATCAGATATATCAGTTAAGATAATACTATCAAAATGCAAATAAAAAACAGAATTTTTGAAGACTCAATCAGTTTCGTTGAAGATAAATGGATAGAGAGAAGATCAACGGATGAGATGAAGCAATCATATTTGGAGATAAGGAGAAAATTCAAGTAAATTCGGGTTCTAAATCAATTTAAACTCAAATTCAGACCGTATATATTTTAGTATTTTTAATCATAACTTTTGCTACTAAAACTCAAATCTGATGATTCAAGATAATCCAGAAGAAGACTTATTAAAGGGCTACAATTTTTATGTTAATCACTATTTTCAATTCTTTCATTTGATAAGTAATATTTCACAATCAATCTGATAACAAGCTGCAGATCAGAATTGATTTTTTACATAAAATTTTAGTTAAATCAAATCAAGTTTGGAGATAAGGAGAGGATTCAAATTCAGAAATAGCTTACTCTCAAGTCAAGAGATAGGATATTATCTTAATATCCAAAGTTTAACTAAATATATATCTCTTAATGGTTGCACAACTTCTAATAGGAGTCTATCCACTACTTCTACTATAAATAGAAAAGTAGAGCATAAGAAAATTTGATCTTATATGACACCAGAGGGCTGTAAAGGCTATATTAAGAGGAAGGTTGTGTGTATTGTAATGCAAAATTGGATAAGATCAAGAGTTTTAAAATTGATGATTTATGAATAAATTCAGAGTTCTTTTACAAGATCGTGCACTATTTTAGTATAAGATTCCTCCACTCTTTTCTTTATTTTTGATGTGGTTCTCTTCTTTTAATTACATGTTTTATTTTATGAATTTATAAATAATCTATTGCATGTTTTCTCTTCTTTTCTTTTGTTAACTCCCTTTATTTCAGCAGGGTTTGGAGAAGGAAGACGACAAGGCGACGAGAAATCTTGTGCCAAATTTGGGTTCCATCTTTCTTCTCCTTTCCTTTCTTATTTTCTTCATCGCTTATTTCAATTCGCCTTTATAATAGTTAGTACTCTTTTACTTCTTTTATTTCTTTACTTCTCTTACTTTTACTACTTAAGGATCTTTAGTTTTTAAAACAATCATCACATCTTTCTTTAAAGGGCTTCTCAAACTAGATTTAGAGTTAGCTTTAGATTTTAAAAACTAAATTTTTAGAAACAAGTCCCTGTGGATTCGACCTTATTCTTGCCATTATATAGTTTTCCCAAAATCATTTCAAGCAATATTAGATTTTCATAACTTGTACATGGTTTAAACAATGATGGATTTCTTCATGAATTTTGAACTGCAAACAGTTTAGTGTCACTGCTAGGGACTTTTTAAATTGTTGATTTTTTTAAATCAACATTTAATCTTTTTCTAGTTTTATATAAAAAATTTAAAAAATATTAAAAATTAAAAAATTCAGAAATTTAAATCAATTTTTTTTCAAAATTCTTTTCTTTTATTACTTTTCTTTTCCATCCCTAAGATCTAAACTTCAAACTTTTCTATTTGCAGGGATATTGCTTGAACGAGTAAAGATTTGCACAATAGGACAAAAAATTCCTTGCTTATGACATAATTGCATTGCTAAACTAAAATAAGGACAAAATTGCTTGCTTCAGAGTCATCGAAAAGGTTAATAATTTTTTAACTCTCCCCATGAATCTTCCTGTTATTGGGGTTTTGGATGTGGTTATTGATTGAACTTGTGCTGCATTAGTGCATATTGTATAAAAAGATCTTAAGAGCTGTCCTCCCTCACATAATGTCGAGATTTCATTACTCATTTCTTGGCTTAAAAATCACAACATATATAAGTTTTTTCAAGCTTGAACTAAATTTAAAATCAATTAGAAACTTGACCACTAGGATCTCGAGCTCATTAAGTGGATCCATTTTGGTAATACTCTGGTGATTACTTTCAATCACGCGAGAGAGATCTTTCTTATCTAGAAATGGTGACTTAGCCATCGCGGTGGAGCCTACCCTGGAGGACGGACCGAAGAACTTTCTTGTCTAAGACAGGTTGGCTGAATTTAGTAAGCGCTCGTCCTAGGGAGAGAACCGAATCGCTTGTTTGGTGGCTTTAACTGGTCAGCCCACAATCTGTCCATCCCAGTTAGGAGTTGTTTAACTAGAGAGAATTTATTCTCTTAAAAATTAGTGGTTAAAAATTGATCACGTCAAATAAAATTCAAGATAAAGAAAAATATTGTTTGGAACTGATTGGTTGAGTCATTTGTGTGTGCAACAATAAAAAAATAAAATAATAAAATAAAATAAATAATCAATTTTCATCCATCCCTCTCCCTTCCATCATTTTGAAATCTTCTCTCTCGTGGCTTATCAAAATTAAGATCTTTTCAACTTTTATCATGATAGGCCATTTCCTCATTCTTATCTGCCATACTCACCTCGGGCTTTCATCACTACAACTAACCCACTATTTTCTCTCTTTCATCTCATCCTTCTATGTGGTGCTATCATTGTCATGATTCATCTCATTCTTTAGAACAGTGTCCTTGAGTAGGGTATTCGTTAGGACTAGGTTAAAAAATCAATTCGACATATTTCAAGGACCTACGAACGAACCCTTTCCATCAAACTTCAATTCGGAGGGTTGGAATTGTCCTCAATATTCATATGATCAATCATATCAATCAAATTGGTCCTACACTGAACCATCACTTCCATCTTGGGAAGTAAGCATGACGGTTTGCAGAGCATATTAGAGAAGAGTATAAAAATCATGCAATAGTGTACGCTTCAAAACAGTTAGAACAATCAAGAGATAATCGAGATACGTGCTCACATAGATAAGAATTTTGACTAGATAATGACTTATCTCAATCAACCTGTTTCAACCTAATTCCATATCAAATTCAAGAGTTCCATTAGTGCTATCAAGGGAACCAATTGGACATACCAAAAGAGTCCACACCACATGTTGACTCAAATTTTGAATCTGTACCCTCATCATTTCACTTAAAGCAAATTAAAGAGTTTGAACACGATGTTGGAGATATCCATGAGTTTGACAACCCGTCTTGCCATGAGCCACCAATTGAACAATTCTTTGATGATGATTCAATATTTTTGGATGAATTGGTTAAGGATGATTTGGTAATGCACATAACTTCTTTGAAACATGTTGATCATAATATTGAGGATGCATGTGTGGATGATGAGCTTATGTTTCTTGAAGAATTGCTTAAGGATGAGTGTTTTGAAAAGGCATGTGTTGAGGAGCTTAAGTCTCTCTTTGAAAAAAGGAAACTTGATTTGAGTATCTTCACTTTTGATGAGTTATCTAATGATCACGCTTTTGAAAAAATGATTCAAGAACCTCTAATTGATCAAAACATTAAAGAATTGTTTGAAGATAAATTGATTTGTTTGGATGAATCAACTAGGGATGCGTTGATCCATTACACACCTCCTAAGGAAATTGTTGATCTAAGTGTTGAGGTGATTTTTAAGAACAAATTCCTAGGCAATTACAATGTGGATACTCCAATTATACTGTGTGATAATGATAAATTTGTGAGGAGAATGTGTGAGAAGAAGAGCAAGAGGAGATGGAGGAATGTGATGAACAAGTTAGAGAGGATGAGAATAAAGATGACAAAAAATTTAACTTCTCCAATTTGTCCCTTGAAGAGAACCCACTGAAATGATGAGAAGAGAGTTAGAGGGAATAAACCTAGAAAGATTTAAATATGGGGGAGACATGAAGTTGTATATATTTGTTGAATTTTCTTTTAGTTTTTGCATCTTTTTATTTTTATTTTTTAACTAGCGGAGTCAGTTATAGTGAGTCTTTTATGTACCTCTTTTACATTTTATTTCATACTGTGCATTCATTCATACATTAAGGATAATGCATGAGATAAATGTGAGGGAGAGTTCTAACATAGGTTTTCTTTTAGATTTTGTTGTATAAAAAAATTTAACATTTTCATTTTCAAAAAAACTTTTTTGAAAAGGAAAATATACTTTGACTTATTTTTGTAAGAAATTAAGTTAATTTTAAGGAAATAAGAGAATCATAATTAGAATTTCTTATACTTGGTTGAAATAAGAATATTTGTTAATTTCTAGGGTTAGGAAGAAAAATTGAAAAACAATTTAGTCTTGATTTTTACCTTGATGAAATATGCATACTTTATACACTTACACACTTAGGGTTCAAAAACAAAGATTTTTATGCCTTATACATATATATATATTCTCTGATTAAGCTGGGTTTTTGTGCCTCATAAAGAATAATTATTCATGCCTGAAATTGGTTCATATCATCAAATAAGATCCTTAGTTTTGTGGTCTTATTTGCTCGAGTCCTAAGTTCTTGGGGTGTTTTTCACCCGGTGCCCTAAAACCATTCAGTTTGGGAGTCACCGACTAAGGCTCATTATATGGGCAAATTAGAAAGCCTAATAAAACTAAGGGATATCACCAATAAAAATATATATAAATAAGGCATAAAAGCTAGAGTTGAAGAATTCTTATTCAAATATTCATGGTCACAAAATGCATATGACTTAGGGTAAGATAACTAGATGAGAATACAATTTTATTCCTAACCTTGATTGACGACAAATCTTTGAATAGAGACTAAGTCTAGGGATGAATAGTTCGGTGCTCCTATAACTTAAAAATTGCTTAATTTTTGTAAAAACACTTCAAATATTTCTTTTTCTTTTCAAAATTTATTTTCAAAAATACTAACAATTTATTTCTTTTCCTTTATGAATTTTGTGGGTATAATCCATTGAAAACCCTCACGACACAAAACTCGTCCTCTAGGGATAACTTAAAAGTTTAACGGCTTGTTGCACGTGCTAAATGCAACCGTAATTCCTATGAAAGTGAGTTAGGTTAGATCAGTTTAGTTTTCTTTTCTCCTTATTTTGCTTGAGAACGAGCAAAAGATAGGTACGGGGGTGTGTTTAGACACATATATTGCATAATTGTTACTGCATTCCTATATTTATTCTGTAATAATTTCTACAACTCACTTGCCTTAATGTCTAAATTCATGCAGAATATGGTAGAGAGAAGATAAGTACAAATTCTAGCCAAATAATTAGATTCTTCAAAAGACTTAAATCATCAACTGAATATAAAGCGAATCAATAAGGATCGATCCAGAATTAAAGGATCTAGAAGCCATCTTATCTAAAAACTAGATATATCAGATAGGATAATACCATCAAAATGCAAAAGAAAAATAGATTTTTTGAAGACCTAATCGGTTTCGTTAAAAATAAATGGATAGAGAGAAGATCAACAATGAGATGAAGTAATTATATTGGAGATAAGGAAAAAATCATGTAAATTCGAGTTCTAAATCAATTTAGACCCGGATTTAGGTTGCATACATTTTCATATTTTAATCATAACTTTCGCTAGCGAAACAAAAATCTGATTATTCACCAAAAAAAAGACTTAAAGGGCTACTATTCTTATGTTGATCAATGTTTTCAATTTTTTCATTTGATAATTAATATTTAGCTATCAATACGCCAACAAGCTGCAGATCAGAATTGAATTTCCATTTAAAATTCTGAATAAATCAAATAAAGTTTGGAGATAAGGGGAGGACTCAAATTCAAAAATAGCTTGCTCCCCAAGTCAAGATATAGAATATTATCTTAATATTCAAATTTCAAATTTAAGTTCTGAAGATATATCTCTTGATGGTTTTACAACTCCAACTAAAGTCTATCCACTACTACTACTATAAATAGAGAGGTAGAGTATAGGAAAATCTGATCTCATCTGACCAGAGGGCTGTAAAAGCTATATTGAGCGGAGAGTTGTGTATATTGTAATGGAAGATTGGATAAGGTCAAGAGTTTTGTAATTTATGATTTATGAATATAATTCAGAGTTCTTCTACAAGATCGTGCACCGTTTCAGTCTAAGATTCCTCCACTCTTATCGTTATTTTTGATATGATTTTCTTCTTTTAATTGCATGTTTTATTTTATAAATTCATCAATAATCTATTGCATGTTTTCTCTTCTTTTCTTTGTTATATCCCTTCGTTTCAGCAGCATTTGGAGGAGGAAGATGACAAGCGACGATAAGTCTTGTGCCATATCTGGGTTTCATTTTTCTTCTCCCTTCCTCTCTTATTTTCTTCATCGCTAATTTCACTTCGCCTTTACATTAGTTAGTACTTTTTTTATTTCTTTTATTTCTTTAGTTCTCTTACTTTTTAATGCACATGGATCTTTATTTTTTAAAACAATCATCACACCTTTCTTTAAAGAACTTCTCAAACTAGATTAAGAGTTAGATATAGATTTCTAAACACTAAATTTTTAGAAACCAGTCCCTGTGGACTCGACCTTATTCTTTCCATTATACAATTTTCCTAAAAAGATTTCAACTAAGATTAGGTTTTCATAACTTGTACGTGTTTAAACAATGATGGATTTTTTCATGAACTTCAAACTGCGAACACTAGCCAACATCCTACTCAAATCACTCTGTATGAGCTTCTAAGACTTTTCAAGTCTATAAGGAATGCTTTAAGAGAAGCATTAGCAGATGTAAAGTTTTCGTAACCCAGATTCCTGCTATATGTGAAGAGGAAGACGACAACCATTGCCACCATACCTTAAAGCAGTTTCCCTGCATCACCATCACCCCAGAAAACATGCAAGTTAAAAAAAATATGACAGGCCCTGTATTACACAAAGTACATTGGATCATCTGAAGTGAGCCGCATTTAGGTTGATCCTGGATCCCCGTTGAGCACGTCCCTGATTAGTCTACAGTTCTGCATTATTATATCGCATTTTCCTGCTGATTTATGAATAAAATGCCTGTCTAAACCGTGTTTTGGTCTCTCTTGTAGATATCAAGACAAGGAGGGCAAAAGGGTAATAAGAGCTTAATTAAACCCATTTTTAGGTAATTAAATCCGGATTTCTTGGAGGCCAAGCAAGGTAACTTCTAGAACATGCATTGAACCTAGACCATTGCGCACGTCAGACGAATATCCGAGTAAAAATACTAGAATCCAAATTTACCAGAAAGATCCTCGAAGCCAGGAGAAGCTTCTCTCCAAAACTAGGGACCTAAGTCCCGGGTTTTGTCGCGAAAACGCTGCAAATGCCGAGATTCCGCGGCAATTTGGTGGGCCCACGCGTCGATTTTTCATGCTCACCTCTAATCGGTTTTGATGATTTAATAATAGCTTGCAACTTGTTATGTGGTATGGATGTGTTATTTGAATGTATAAGAACAATCTTATGAGTCATGCTCTGTGTCGTCTCTTGAAGCCAAGGATTAGTGATGACTAAGGATCCATGTGAGGCAACTATCACTAAGAGGTTGGCATGGTTAGTGGAGAAATTAGTAGTTAGTAGCCATGAGTTTTCTTTTATCTTGTTTTAAAAGTCAATTTCCAAAATCCTTTTATAATTTTCCCATTGTTGTTCTCACCAACTTCTTAGTTCACCTTTGTTTCATCTTCTTTTTGTTTTCAAAGTCATTTCTATTTTATTTTCACATCGCCGGTTTCATCACCTTCTCCACCTATCACTTTGGATTTATTTTCTTTTCTTTTTCTTTTTCTCATTCTTTAACAAAGAAGACTTGTTAATATAACACGTGAATAAGAACTGTTAATGCTTCTATCGCCTCTCGTCCCTGTAGATTCGACTCGTTGAGCTAATGCTATAACAGAAGTATCGAGGGAACATTAGCACATACAAGCTTTTACACTGATTTCGTAAATACACGTATTCTAGTGCTTGTTCCTCCTTGAACAAATTTTGACGCCGTTGCCGGGGATGGGAATGGTTTTGATGTCACTTTTTTGTTAACATTTTCTTCTCTGTTTTGGTGTGCAAGTCAAGGTTTACAGGAATCTAATATTGCAGAACACCCATTAGCATTGTAGCTCTCTGCTCTTGAAAGCAGGGACCCAGCTTCCAAAGAACGGCCGCGCAAACGCGATTATAGCCGCGGGTCCGCAGCAGTTTTGCAGCTGAATTTTTTCTTACTTTACTGGGATGTGCATATTGTAATAGCTAGTTGATTTGTACTGCTACTTTCCTGTTTTGATTGCCTACATACTGCAATAAACTAAAAAACTAAGATATGGTATTTGGACGCTTTTAAAACTGTTTAGACATTTGCATTTAGGCACGTGTCAATTCAATCCAATATACTGTATTTTGTTCTATTGTTGTGATCTGGATTGAGGTGTACATATGGATCTGGATTGAGGTGTACATATGGCATTGCATATAGCATAGGACACACACGTGGGTGATTTACTCACTTTGTGTTATATTCTTGTCTATATTGCACACTTGTATGAATTAGACTTAAGGGAAAAACCCATACAAGATAAGGTGAGGATTTCATCACCCTTCCTTAGCCCAAAAATCACCTCCCCACTCACACAACCCAAGCCCTAATAAAAATTGATAGACGTTCGCCCCTAGGGACATCTCGGATTCATTAAGAGATTGATCGAGAGTAGAACTTATTTGAATCTTATTCTTGTGAAATCTGTGTCTATGGTTGGGGATTAAGAGGTTACAGCTCGAAGATACCGTAGTTTGGCGTAATTAAGGCTTGTTGCTTACGCACGAATACCTCCTACCGTATTTTGCCCCTACCTGGCTGATTAGCTTGTGGGCGGATTCATACAACAACCTCTCCCGGGTTATCGACTAGTTAGGAGTCGTCTAAGTCTAGGTCAACCTTAGTATAGGTTGGTTTTGACTTTTTCTTTCTTTTTGTTTGTTTGTTTGCATTTGAAAGTACACCTAGAGGGGGGTGAATAGGGGTACAACTAATCTAATGAACAAAATGCGAAAATTAAAAACTTAATTGCAACAACACTCAATGCAACCAATGAGTGTAACCGAATTCCCAGTGAAGGGCTCTGAACTAACTCCTCATGATTCCTCTGAATAAGAGTTGAGGTGCTATATGAAGCTCTCGTGGTTAAGCATAAGTGAGGCACACAGAAACAAACCAAGCATATAAGATATGAATGAGCAATATGAAATGATGCAAGACACAAAGTAAAGAGAGAGAGTTAGAGAGTCAATGGATCAATCGCTAACACATGGATATGTTTCGAGGTTCGAGCACCCAGCTCTACATCCCCGCTTTCACACAGAAGGATTTCCACTAACTTGTCCATATAGGACTCCCACACAGGGAACCTCCACTGAGGATTTGGGGCAATAGAATAACTGGGAGTACACAACTCCTCTCTTTACAAACACAACCACTCTTTTCTTTAGCCTTCCAATCCATATATGTTTTCCTCGAAAGCGTCGATCGATCTCAAAGGGATTGAAGAAATGTGGCGTGTGGGGATCTTCCTCTCCAATAGTCCTTAAAGGTTAGGCACAAAACCACCACAAAACTCAATCAACCTCACAAATGAGGGATGGGCACAAAGCCAACAACCAATCAACCTCTCACTAGAGGGATAGGGCACAAAGCCACCACTCTAAAATCAACCTCTACCCAAGAGGGATAACACAAAATAGGAGGGTTTACAACTTAGTGATCAAAAGACCACAAACAAATTCTTTTCCTACAAAAACAAAGATCCTATAGAGAGGATAAAAATGATAAGTTCAAGTATGAGAAAATAAAGTATTTTGAACAACAAAGAAAATCACTTGGGAAATCTTCAAATAGATATAGAATTTTAGACCAAAAACAAATTCCCAAAAGACTATTTTCTTTGAAATAAAAACACTTTAAAAACAAATAGAGATTAAGAATTTTGAACCCAAAACTGTTGCTGGAAAACACTTGAAGAGTATGAAAATTTCTCCTTAAAAATCTTTTCAAAACTGGCCTCAAATGGGGTATAAATGGCCCAAAACAGATTGCCCGTTGGCTGGCAGAAAGGTCAATTTTGACCTTCCGGTCGACCGGCCGACGGTCAGAATTTTGACCGTTGAGCCTTCCGGTCGACCGCCCGGTCGACCGGGCCCTGAACCAGAGAGTAACGACTCTCTGGCCGGTCGACTGGGGCAACCCGAGAGTGGGTTGCCTTCAGACGGTTGACCACTCGGTCGACCGACCAACTGATATGGCCATGTGCACGTTATGTTCACATTCGGTCGACCATTCCGATCGACCGGCTCCTGGTCCGGTTGACCGGTCGGTCGACCGCCAGAGCCTAGCAAGCTAAAATCAGGATTTAAAACTTGGGTTTTTATTTACCAAATAAATCCCATAAAATCTCAAAAAATCCACAAAAATAAGTTCTTATATTCTCTTTGAAATATGTTGAGTAAAAATCAAACCAAGTTACAAACATTTTGAACTCTTTTTGTGCTATGAAAATTTTACCGAAAACCATTCCGTATTTTCCAAAACTTGAATTTTTGAATTGAAAATTCGTTTTGTCCAAAACTCATCCAAATACAAAAACATGATATTTGAAACAACTTGAAGCATATAGTATATGGATATAATCCAATATACATATAAAAATATATATCAATGTTTTTGACAATAAATCCAAAAATAAGTTTTGTTAAAATACCAAAACTACAAACTCATGAAATAGACTATCAAACTAAGTTTGTTTAAATAGTTGAAGCATACATGTATATAGAACAAATCTAATATACATTAAACCATATAAACTTGTTTTGATTTTATCTATTCATGAAAACCAAGATCGGTTAAATCAAAAACTGAAAACCAATAAACATGAAACTTTGAACAAGTGTGTGTTTTGTGAACTTGAGCATATCACACTATCTAATCTTTAACAAATGGATCTAAAATATAAACTAAACTATGTACCGAAGTCTTCTTGTAGAGCTCTGTCTCCAAGTTGACTCGATCCAAACCGTGATCCACCAAGCTTGACTCCAATGAGTGCTAGATATGAACTTTGACGCTCGAGCTCTTGAATCACCATGTGAAAAGCTCCAAAACACCTTTGTTGAAGCTAATCACCTACTAATATCTTGGTTAAGTATCTGAAACTAAACATCACAAGATTATTAGTAAACATAACTACATGAGTTAATCATCATCAAAACTAGAGTGGAAGGCCTCTGGGCCAACAATCTCTCCCTTTTTGATGATGACAAAACTCATAGAGTTATATATGCACGGATTAAAGTTAAGCTTCAAAGAAGCTCCCTCTTAACTCATGCATAGCAATAAACAATAAATATATGCAATGAATACTAAAGATGAATATGCATCAACATGCATAAAACAATAAAATGAGCATGCTCTTCATACCAAACATGAAATAAATATGCTTTTGATACCAAACTTTTAAAAAAATTCCTTTACCTTTTTAAAATAAACATGTTCTTAAATAATTGCTTTTGATATCAATAAAAATTTCAATGAAAAAACTTAAAGCTCTTGATACCATTCAATAAAACAAAATTCTTGATACCAATTGTAAAGATAATCACTAAAAGCCTTTGATACCAATAATAAAAAATATCAATATGAATAACAATAATAAACAATAAACATTTAAACAATAAACATGCATATAAACTCATGCATATAAACTCAAATACTTCTCCCTCTTTTTGTCAATCATCAACAAAGGGGTCAAAGAAAACAATATTCTTCCCCTTTTTGTCTTCAACAAAAAAAATCAATGAGGGGTGAAATCTAATCAAAACATTATGATACCAATTGTAAGAAAAAAATATATCAATTTAGTGCATCATGATAACAATGAAATATACCAATTGAAAGTACATAATGTGGTACATAAAACAAACGTTTTAATATAAATTTAAATACTAATTGATACCAATTGTAAGTAAATACCAATTAAATATCATTTGTAAGTAAATAAATCATTTTGAGCAATTCAACCAAAAATTTTGATATCAATAAAACATACCAATTGTTAACATTGTTTTATTGTTTACTTTATTGTAAGTAAACTTATAGGTAATCTTAATACCAATATGTAAAGATTAGTACCAATTGAAAGTAATTTTTTTATTAAAAGTATATGATACCAAAAATAATCAATATCATTTTTTTAATCATATTTCAACATAAAGTGTGGGAGTAAAATATCAATTAGAAGATGAAATATAAGTTGTCTCCCCTTTATGAAACACCAAATAAAATGATGCATAAGCTTGTATAAGATACCAATTGAAAGATAATCAATTGACATGTAATTGTCATTTGAAATCAAACTTAGCATATCCAAAATTTATGCTCAAGGATATAGAGATATAGTAAGTACAAATAAATCATATATATATGTATGAAAAATTGAATACCAATTGAAATTGATACTATTTGAAGTGTAATCATACATATATAGAAACATATATGAGTATACGAAAAAAATGTCAATAGTGATACCAATTGAAAAGATCCAATGATACCAATTGAAACACAATAAGATCAAGTGTATAATTAATATTACCTTCCACCCATTTCATGTACATGTTTAAAAGGATTTTCAATAAGAAGCATACAAGGCATAGTCGCCCAACCAACCGCCCTTGAATGGGTAGGGTTTTTAAAAATAGGTTTGAAAATATAGTATGTTTGAAAAGCTCTACCATAATGAAGAATACGAACTAGTTTTAAGAAAAATTTGAAACTAGTACGAAATCCTTCAAGTAAGGAATAAAACAAAATAATATTCCATAAAACATGAAAATCACTAAACCAATGTCACTTAAAATCTATATAGCACATCAAGAATATGAGTGTACAAGTTTTGTGAAAGACAAGTCATGTAAATAGGCAATCAAATTCAAATATAAAATTCCTTAAAAGCATCAAAACTAGAATTTCTTCAAGGTATATGTATGTCATGTACAAACTACCGTATACATACATATCCAAATATAAATGAGTCCACAAAAGTATATGCATGAAGGCAAGTGGCTCAAGGGATGTATATGTATAGCCAATAGTTTGGACAAAATAGACATATACATGAAGCTAAACATATAAACATGAAAAACATGTAGAAAATGAGAATACAAGTCAAATGCATGAATAATCAAAACTAGGCTATATTAGTACATCTAATGAGTACAAATGAGCTTTCAAGCACAAATATATAATGATCTATTTGTGGCTCACTAGTTATACAAGTATATACCTAAGTTTTAATGAAAACTAACATCTAAACATGTAATCAAAGCATGAAGCATGGAAATCAATACAAAACTAATATGATCATTATGTACATGCACATGCATAGATCTAGGACATACACATTAGTTAAAACAAATGTGAGAACTCAAAGATATAAATCCTTATTAAACATGGGTGTCTCAAATAACTAATCATGTATATCATTAATCTAAATATCATGGCATATAACATACTAATCATGAAACATCAAAACATGCTAAAAATCAATGATAAGAAAAGCATATAAACAATAAATGAGGAGTAAGAGATTGTTACTAAAACCATGAGGGCAACTCTCCATGTCTCTAAAACAAGATGGTTCCCCACCAAACTCCCCTTGAAAGTGATGCATCCAAATAGTCCTCTTTAAGCTCGGAACGCATTCACCTCAAAGCACCATCGCTCTCACGTCATGCGAGAGCCCACACCTACATCAAATACAATAGGGGTGGTTTTTGGTACCCACACTCTTTTGGGTCCATGGGGGTTAGCTCCTTTCCTAACCCAAACAATTTTAGTTGCTAAATTTACATCATGTATCTTATCATAGCAAAATTTAGTAAGGTGGCCTTACGTCTACAATGTGTACAAGTGTACACATGAGCATACATCGTGTTGTGTGAGTGAACGTGGGAAGTATGTGTATGCCGTGGTTTGTGAGCATGTAAAGATGGAACTTATTTCTTTCGAAACATAGATTCCAAACGTGAGTGGTTTATGGCACAATGGCTCAAGGTGGAGCCCAAACAATCCACACTCTTCTTTAACAAACAAATATCATTATCAATTTAGAAGAGGTGCATGCAATAGGTAAGCTAGGTGAAGTTACACTAGTATGGCAAACATGTGTACCTAAATCATTTTTCAAAGAAATGTTTTCATTAGACATCAAATTCAATTCCTTTGAAATAGAAACAATGTTCATTTTTAAAGAATCATTTTCTTTTAAAACAAAATCAACTTTTGAAGACAAGTTTTCATTTTTCTTCAAAATTATTTCACAATCATTTTATTTTTCAAAAATTCATTTTCTTTTAGGGCAAAATCTAATTGGGATTTAAGTGAGTTACGTTCACTTGAAATCTCTTCCTTTTCTTGCAAAACAATCTCAAATCTAGAAAATAAATTTTTATTTCTTCTTTAAACCAAGACTTTCTTTTTCAAAAGTTTGTATTTTGAAATCAAATTTTCACAATTTTTAACAAGTTCCTCATTCATGGCTGGTGCCTCTAAACACTCATTGCAATAGGAACTAGTGCTAGCATCTAGTTGAGTTTCCGATTGTACCTCAAGGGAGTCATTCCCTTGAACCATGAAGCAACGTTCGTCGAACTTGTCTCTCCTAGATCTCCTTTTCTTATTGATAAGCGTTGGTAGCTCGGGAGATATCAAAATGCTCCATACTACAAAAACAGACTCATAGTGAGAAAACACATGTAAATATTCTTTATCAAGAGATGCTCTAAGTGCCTTTAGGGCTAGTGCATTGGCCTCTATATGCCTGCTATCACTAAGGTAGGATTCCTTGGTAATGGCAAGGTAAACTCTATAACCTAGGGATTTTAAATGACAACTCATCAGAACCTTCCATATATCAAGTCTAGAGATATCAAACATGGGAGGGACATCCATGAGTGCAAACAATATGTGTGCAAATGCAAATACAAATGTAGATTAGCAAAACTAAGATCACATTCTTAGGTGGTTAAACCTAATATCAAGAGCATAGGCTCTGATATCAATTGAAAGTACACCTAGAGGGGGGTGAATAGGTGTACGGCTAATCTAATGAACAAAATGCGAAATTAAAAACTTAATTGCAACAACAATTAATGCAACCAAGGAGTGTAGCCGAATTTCCATTGAAGGGCTCTGGACTAACTCCTCATGATTCCTCTGAATAAGAGTTGAGGTGCTACATGAAGCTCTCGTGGTTAAGCACAAGTGAGGCACACACAAACAAGCCAAGCATATAAGATATGAATGAGCAATATAAAATGATGCAAGGCACAAAGTAAAGAGAGAGTTAGAGAGTCAATGGATCAATCGCTAACACACGGATATGTTTCAAGGTTCGAGCACCTAGCTCTACGTCGTTGCCTCATATAGAAGGATTTTCACTAACTTGTCCACACAGGACTCCCACACAGGGAACCTCCACTGAGGATTTGGGGCAATACAATAACCGGGAGTACATAACTCCTCTCTTTACAAACACAACTCTACACTTAGAGGTTAGGCACAAAGCCACCACAAAACTCAATCAACCTCACAAATGAGGTATGGGCACAAAGCCAACAACCAATCAACCTCTCACTAGAGGGATAGGGCACAAAGCTGAAGGTACACCTAGAGAGGGGGTGAATAGGTATACGGCTAATCTAATGAACTAAATGCGAAAATTAAAACTTAATTGCAACTACACTTAATGCAACCAACGAGTGTAGCCGAATTCCCAGTGAAGGGCTCTGGACTAACTCCTCTTGATTCCTCTGAATAAGAGTTGAGGCGCTATATGAAGCTCTCGTGGTTAAGCACAAGTGAGGCACACACCAACAAGCCAAGCATATAATATGAATGAGCAATATGAAATGATGCAATGGCACAATATAAAGAGAGAGTTAGAGTCAATGGATCAAACGCAAACAACGAGATTTGTTTCGAGGTTCGAGCACCCAGCTCTACGTGCCCGCCTTCACCCAGAAGGATTTCCAATCCACTAACTTGTCCACACAGGACTCCCACACAGGGAACCTCCACTGAGGATTTGGGGCAACTACAACCAGGAGTACACAACTCCTCTCTCAATCGAATACAACCTCTCACTAGAGGCAACACAAACACCACATCACACTAGAGGGGTAGGCCTTTAGCAAAACAACCACAATCCACCTCTTCACTAAGAGGGATACACAACCAATCTCCACCTCTCACTAGAGGGAGCCAAACACAATCTCTACCTCTCACTAGTGAAAATCACCTAGAGGGGGGGTGAATAGGTGATAATGCTAATCAATGCACAATTTAAAAATTATGATGCAACAATCTCACAAAGCAAGTGAATATAGCAATGAATGTAGAGAGCAATTAATAAGAGCAATGAAAATAGAGCAAGAAATAAGAGCAAGTAAACCAAACACAAACACCGAGAATTGTTATCGAGGTTCGAGCACCCAGCTCTACTTCCCCGCCTTCCCCAGAAGGATTCCAACCACTTCCACTATCACAAAGATGTTACAAATTCACCGGAGTACCTAACTCCACAATCTCAAGTACAAGCAATCTCTTAGTAGTCAAAAGACCACAAACTCTCTCTTTGAAAAATTCTCTTCCCTTACAAAGGTTCTTAGAGAACAATGAGTAGGAATGAAGCTCTTGTGTATAAGGAGAAAAGAAAAAGAAATCAGAGAGTTCTTGAAAACACTTCAGAAAATGAGAGAGAATTTCAGCACAAAAACTAAGAAACAAAGCTCTTTTGAATGCCTTAAACTTTTAAAACTTTTGCAAAATTTTCTTGTAATTAACTGGTAAGTGAACCTCTCCCCAAACACCCCTATTTATAGGAGAGGGCTAGGGTTAGGAGATAAAACATATTTAAGGCTAATCAGAAGATATTATATTCAAAACATGTCATTAAAACATACTTAAGTGAGAAAAAGACAAAAAATAAACCAGCTTAGGAAATAGCCGTTACTTAAGTGAGAAATCTCCGGTTTTCGGATACCATAGACCCATTCCAATTGTGCCCTTAATATAACGAATAATGCGTTTTACCGCAATAAGATGGGACTCCTTAGGACACGATTGAAATCTAACACAAAGACACACACTAAACATGATGTCCGGCCTACTTGCCGCAAATATAAAAGACTACCTATCATGCTTCTAAACAATTTAATATCAACATTTTTACTTTGGTCATCCTTATCAAGCTGGTTGTAGTTGCCATGGGAGTGTTGCAAACTTTAGAGTCTTCAAGTCCAAACTTCTTTACGAGTTCCTTTGCGTATTTGGCTTGGCATATGAAGTTCCCATCTTGCAATTGCTTGATTTGGAGTCCAAGAAAGAAATTAAGCTCACCCATTGAAGACATTTCAAGTTCACATTGCATAACCTTTTCAAACTCCTTGCATAAAAACTCATTAGTAGAACCAAAAATTATATCATCAACATAAATTTGCACAATTAAAATGTCATTATCAACATGCTTAGTGAATAGTGTTGTATCTACTTTGCCTTTAATAAAATCATTTTAAATGAGAAAACTAGAAAGCCTTTCATACCAAGCTCTTGGAGCTTGTTTCAATCCATACAAAGCTTTATCAAGTTTAAAAACAAAATTAGGATGAATATGATCAATAAAACCGGGAGGTTGTTCAACATAAACTTCTTCATTTATAAAACCATTCAAAAATGCACTTTTCACATCCATTTGAAAAAGTTTAAAAATTTTGAAAGATGCAAAAGCTAGTGTCATCCGTATGGCTTCAAGCCGTGCTACGGGTGCAAAGGTCTCCTCAAAGTCAATTCCCTCAACTTGAGTGTAACCTTGGGCCACTAACCTAGCCTTATTCCTAATCACATTTCCAGACTCATCCATCTTGTTTCTAAAGATCCACTTAGTACCAATTATTGGTCTATCGTGGGGCCTAGGAACAAGGTGCCAAACTTGGTTGCGCTCAAATTGATTGAGTTCCTCTTGCATGGCTAGGAACCAATATGAGTCCGCCTCGGCTTCGAGGATGCTTTTGGGTTCAAAATGAGAAATGAAAGCAAAGTTACCACATAGGTCATGGAGTTTGGAGCGAGTTGTTACCCCTTTAGATGCATCACCTAAGATGAGCTCCTTGGGATGATTTGTGGCATATCTCCAAGTTTTAGGAAGCGGTTGAGAGCTTTCCTCTTTTTCCTCTTGAACATCACCAATGGATTCTAGCTTTTCTTCTTGAGCGGGTGAGTCCTTCAAGGATAGTCTCTCCATGTTATCACCTAATGGTTCAATCTCTACAACATTCTCAACAAACACATTAGATTCTTCAAATTTAATATGCATGGATTCTTCAATGGTAAGTGAAGATCTATTGAATACTCTATAAGCTTTACTAGTTGTAGAATATCCAACAAAGATTGCTTCATAAGCCTTAGCATCAAATTTACCCAAGTTATCTTTAGTGTTCAAAACAAAACACTTGCATCCAAAAACTTTGAAATATGCAACATTTGATTTTCTAGAATGATACATTTCAAAAGATGTTTTGGAAGAATTCTTACATAAATAAATACAATTTGAAATATAGCATGCGGTGTTTACGGCCTCGGCCCATAGATATTGAGGGAGGTCGTACTCACTTATCATTGTCCTAGCCATCTCTTGAAGTGTTCTATTTTTCCTTTCTACAACTCCATTTTGTTGTGGAGTTCTAGGACAAGACATTTCATGCTTAATTCCCTTTACATCACAATAAGTCATGAAGAGTTGGTTAACAAACTCACCACCTCTATCACTCCTTATTCTCAAAATCGAAAAACCCTTTTCTTTTTCAACTCTTTTTCGAAAAATCTTAAAATGAGAAAAAGTTTGATCTTTGTGTTCCAAAAAGAAAACCCAAGTAAATCGGGAAAAATCATCAACTAAAACAAATGCATATCTACTACCATTTAAGCTTTTAGTTTTAGTTGGTCCAAAAAGATCCATATGAATTAATTCTAATAGTCTAGTTGACATGATATCCTTGATTGGTTTGAAGGAAGACTTGGTTTGTTTCCCAAGTTGGCACGCACCACAAATGCGGTCTTTCTCAAACTTCAAGCAAGGTATACCCTTCACCAATTCTTTAGAATTAATCCTAGAAAGATGGTCAAAAGATGCATGTTCTAATCTTCTATGCCAAAGCCAAGAATTCTCATCAAAAGCATTCAAGCATTTAGTAGAACAATCCATATTAAGCATGTCAATGATATAAACATTATTGTCACGAAAACCGGTGAGAATGCAATCATTAGTTTTAACATCAAAAATCTTGCAAGAAGAATCATCAAAAACAACTTTAAGTCCACAGTCACAAAGTGACTAATGCTAAGCAAATTATGTTTCAAACCATCAACAAGAACAACATTTTTTATGATAGGAGATGCACCAATTTGAATGTTACCTATACCGATGATATTCCCCTTGGAGTCATCCCCGAAGGTGACGGTGCCACCTTCCATGTACCTTGATAGGGTTGTAAAGTTATTGATGTCCCACGTCATGTGTCTTGAACAACCACTATCAAGGTACCACCGCTCCCTACGTCTTGGAGCCTTGGTGTGTACCTTCATCAAATAATTTAGGACTTGATTTTGGTACCCACATTTTCTTGGGTCCTAAAGAGTTAGTTTCATTAACACAATCAAGATTATTGGTTCTATTTATTTGGTCATAACAAAATTTAGCCAAATGTCCATTCTTACCACAATATGTGCATCTATAAACTCTACCATATTTAAAAGCATAGTGAGTGTGTGATTTGTGAGCATGAGAATTGTGAGCATGAAAAGATTTAGCATGAGAAGTGTTATGTGTAGTGTGAGCATGAGGAATTTTAACATGTGAATCTTTAGCATGAGAGGTGTGCTTTTTAGAAAACATTTCTTCAAGTTTCTTAGTGTTAAAAGCACAATCCTTTAAAGTCTTTTCAAAATCAACAATTCTAGTTTTTAAAGAAGAAATTTCTTTTTCATCAATCTTAGAAAATTTTGCTTTACAAGCAACTTTGTAAGAACTAAATTCATTTGGGTAGAAATGAGATTTGAAGAAATTTCATCTTTTTCTTTAGAAATGATAGCAAGTTGATTTTTAAGAAAAGCAACTTCCTTTTCCAATTTAGAGCATTCAATCTTTTTATTATCATAGGTTTCTGAAAGTTCAACAAAGGCATGAACAAGATCTTCTTTACTTAATTCATCATCTTCATCATCAAGAGGTTGAGGGGTTACCTTTGGTGTGTTTGCCATGAAACACATGTTTGCCGTATCCACCTCTTCTTCGGACTCGCTTTCTGAATCCCAAGTAGCTTTGTATGCTTTCTTTTCTTCCGGCTTCTTTGGCTTGAAGGAGGAAGTCATCTTCTTCTTGAACTCCGGGCAATCGGCCATGATATGTCCGGGCTTTCGGCAATTGTAGCATATAATTCTTCTCTCCTCTTTGCCTTCAAATTTCCTTTGGAAGTTGAGCTTGTTTCTCCGGTACATTCTCTTCACATTGCGAACAAGTAGTGATAGCTCCTCATCTTCTTCATCGTCTTCAAGAGTGGATGAAGACTTGAAGGCTATGGATTTCTTCTTTAGTGGAGCGGCCTCTTCTCTTGCTTTCTTTTCCATCTCATGGGTCTTTAAGTTCCCAATGAGACTAATTAGGTCCATCTCATCCTTGTCGTTCAATTCTTTCAAGGTAGTGGCCTTGATCTCCCATGATGTAGGAAGTGCCCGAATCACTTTTCGCACCTTTTGGTCATTGGAGATGTCATCACCTAAAGAAGAGAGAGCATTGGTGATTTTAGTAAATCTAGTAATCATACAATCAATAGATTCTTCATCAATCATTTTAAAGGATTCATATTGGGACCTTAAGAGATCTATCTTAGCTCTCTTAACTTGTGAAGTCCCCTCGTGTGTGACCAATAAATGTTGCCAAATCTCATAGGCGGATTGGCAATGAATTACCCGTGTAAGGTCATCCTCATTCAAGGCGGTTAATAGGGAGTTTTTTGTTGGCCCAAAGGCCTATCGCCCTAGTTTTGATGATGATCAACTCATGAAGTTATATTTACTAATGATCTTGTGCTAATTAGTGACAGATTTGAGATCAAGATCTTAGTAGGTGCAAAGCTCAACAAAGGTTAAAAGAACAAGATTTGGAGCTTGCATGATGTGATCCAAGGAGTTTTTGGATCAAGCTTGGACCAAGTCAAGAAGATGAGAAGCTTCAAGTGAAGACTTCAAGAAGTTGAAGACTTGGGTCTAGGTATAGAATTTGTATTTTTGTTTTAGTAAAAATGTAAAGGATAGATAGTTGGTGGATTGCTCAAGTTATATCACACACACACACTCTTGATAGAACTCTTGATTTAATTGATTTCATAAAAGATTTTTATGTTTAGAAAAGAATTTTTATTTAGAAAAAGATTTTTTCTTTGAGACAAAATATTTGTTGGTTTTTGGTATTTCTATCATGTATATTCTTTAACCAAAACCAAGTTGTATACTAGATTTCAAAAACATAGATATTTCATATTGATTGTGTAGTGGATCATATCCATACACACCATGCTTTTAAATGGACTCAAATATCTTGTTTTTGTATTTGATAAAGGTTTGGAAAAACATTTCATGGAAAATTAGGTTTTTATCAAAAGAATTTTTACCAAGTATTTTACCTTGATAGTAGTATGACACATGCTCATACTCTATGATTTTTCAAGACCAAAACATTTTATCCAAGACCCAAAACCAAATCCAAATTTTCCAGGTCCTGGAAGTTCTGATTTTTCAGAATTTCTCAGTGACCGGTCGACCGGCAGTCGACCGGCACTCGACCGACATGCACAATTTTGTGCATGTGCGTATCAGTCGACCGGAGTCGACCGATACTCGACCGACCCAAACCTGTTGCTCTCTGGAAATTGCCAGTCGACCGGACCGGTCGACCGACAGTTCATTCCAGAAGAGCGGTCGACTCACCAGTCGACCGGTGGCTGCAACGGTCAGAAAAATGACCGTTGGCCGGTCGACCGGAGGTCGACCGCCAGCTCTGACAGAACCCCAACGGCTCTTTTTCTGGGCAGCCTATATAAAGGTTTTTGTCATCTGTTTTAGATAGAACATTTAGGAGACTTCTTGAGCAGTTTTTCAGATACTTTTAGAAGAGTTTTCTCCACAAAATAGAGTGCTAATACTTCCAATCAAAAGGGAGTTTTTATCAAGAGAGTGTTAAGTGATTCTTTGAGTTTTTCACCATAGTCTTTCCTTGCTTTTCTCACACCACACTTGAGCTTTCCATTGCTAGATATTCTTATAGGTGTGTTGTAGTGAGAGTGCTCTTTAGGTGATCAAGTGTTGTGATCATCAAAGAGATTTTTCTTTGTATTTGAGGAAACGGGCAAGTGTGCTCGTTGTTGGTGGTTGGAGTTCGGTTGTGAACTCTTGGTGGTAGAGGTACGGCCTCGGCGAGTCGGTGGACTTGCGTGTGTACGGGACTTGGGAGTCCGAGGGTTTGTAGGTGCACGGCACCGAGGAGAGATCCGGTGGGATCTTACATAGTGGAAATCCTTCATGTGTCGAAGGCGGGGATGTAGAGCAAGTGTGCTCGAACCTCGAAACAAACCCTTTGTGTTTGCGATTGCTTACTCTATCCCTCTCTCTCTCTTTGTCTCTTTTATATCTTGCATTTACTTTCATTGTGTTCATCTTATATATGCATGATATATACCCTTGTGCTTAATTGATATATAATTGCGTGGGATTGTTGTTAACACTAGTATTCAACCAGAGAGCCAACGCGGCACCTCAACCCATTCAAGGGGAATCTAGAGGAGCTTGTCCAGAGCCTCGCAAGGGGAATTCGGCAACACTCTTGAGTTATACATAAGTGTTTAATTAAAAGAAGTTAATTTGGTCTACTTAGTTTTAATTCCGCATTATTTGTTCATAAGTGACCATTAGATTAGCCATCACCTATTCACCCCCCTCTAGGTGAACTTACAATTGGTATCAGAGCTAGTGCTCTTGATAAGGGTCTAACAACCTAAGAGTTAAAGATCCTACATTTGGGCTAATCACAATATTTGTTGTACACACACACCTCACCATGGACTTTATGTCACCACCCACCTTTGACATCCTTAACATCCAAACTTGGAAGGTTAAGATGTCCTTGTTCCTCAAAGCCCTAGGATTTAGTGTCTATCTTGCTACTACTAATAATGATTATTGTTCAAATAGCAAGTACATTGAGGCTAATGCAAAAGCCCTTCATGCTCTTAAATGTACCCTAAATGATGATTATTTATCTAGGGTTTCTAACATTGAATCGGCTTTTGTAGTATGGAACACCCTCATCTCTCTTGGGGAAAATGAACAATACTATGCGGGGAGCGATTCGGATGTTGGAAGCGACACCTCCAACAAGTGCTACATGGTCCAAGGGGATGACCCCCTTGAGGTAATTTCCGAATCCGAGGATGATAATGTTATGTCATATGATGAGCTTAATACATTTTGCCAATTATTGCTTGAAAAATATGACATGAAAAAGAAAGAAATTAAAAATTTGAAAAAGGATATTGCTAGCATGCATGTAGATCATGATTCATGTAAAGATAACATTGCATGTTTAGAAAAAGAGAACAAGAATTTGAAAAAGAACATTGATTGCATGCATGAAGAAAATAATTCTTTTAAAGAAAAACTTGCATGTTTAGAAAAAGAAAAAGAAGATTTGAAAAATGAGAATGTTTCCTTATTTTCAAAATTGAGTATTTATGTAAAGGAAACAATACTTTGAAGGAAAAGATTGATTTGGTTGAAAAACAAAAAGAAGATATTTTGCAAGAAAATAAATCCTTGAAAAGAAAATTTGTTGAAAAAGAAAAGGATTTTGTTTCTAAAAAGAAAAGAAAAATGGTTCTTCATCTCACCATGCTTTACATGCCTCCACTAGTGAGATTAATAATTTGAAAAATAAGATAAATAATTTGAGCTCTAATTTGAGCACATGTGCATTCAATCATTCTAAGTTGGAATCTTTGTTTCAAAAGAAACAAGTTCCCCATGCTCATGCACATACTCATCATGCTCATGCTTATGGTGCACATCACGATCACAATCACACTCATCACGATCACAATCACACTCATAAGCATCATGCTAAGGTGTACGTTTGTACACATTGTGGCCGCAAAGGCCATCTAGCAAGATATTGTTTTGATAAGAAACCATATTTATATTTTGCTAAGTATAATAAATTTTGGGTTCCTTACAACAATGCTAACCCAAAGGACCCAAGAAAACATGGGTACCAAAACCCCACCTTTTGATTTTGATGTAGGTGAGGGCTCTCACAAAACGTGAGAGGATTGGTGCCTTGGTAGTGAATGCAATGGATATGATGGACACTCTTGTAGATGCATTGCTATCAAGGAAATTTTGGTGGAAAAGACCACCATGCTTGGAGCTTTGAAGTTGGTAACAATTTCTTAACTCCTATTTTTATATATATGCTTTTACTTATTTCATACATTCATAGCATGTTCCTGATTTTGTTTGATTTGTGCTTCATGTGGTATTTACATGCTTAGATGTAGAATATTTCAAAACTTGTATTCATACATAGATGTATAGTGAAATACAATTGACTCATATATATGATTGAACTTCATGCTCATTTGTATCCACTTTATGCATATGTATAAGACTAGTTTTGATGATTCTCTTTTATACATGTTTTACCTATTTTAGTGATTTACTTCATGTATATGCATGTTTAATTCAAATCTAATAAATATACATGTATACCCGTGAGTCTCTTGCCTTCATGCAAACATTTAATAGACTCTTTTAATATTTGGGATATGTATGCATATTGTTGGATTTGTATAATTCATACATATACCATGTAAATTTTTTTTTGATTTGTTTTGATACAAATGATTTTTGTGTGTTGTTAAATAAAATTTTAGTCGTGATTTGATTTGGGCTTCAATGACTATTTTCATGTAGATACTATTTACATAACCTTTGAACACTCTATCTTTAAGAAAATATATAATTTGGAGCTTTATGGAATATGAGTGCTTGAACTTTTATGTATTTAGTATTATTCATGAAAAACATATGATTTTTTATTTATGAAGGATCTTTAACTAGTTTGTCAAAAATTCATTTAAACTAGTTATCTATTCTTCAAGTATTGCACATGATCCTATTTTTATGGATAAATTCTTTTGTGATTTCAAAATTTTGATGCTTCATTGTATTGAATATTAGTTTAGATGTTAGTATTTGTCAATACTTGGATTATACTTGTACACCTTATGGACCACAAATAAATCTATATATGATTGGGTTGAATGCTTATTTGTGCCTATTAGATGTACTAGTATAGCCTTGTGTTGATGATCATTACATTCTTAAACTTGTATTCCCAATTGGATTTATGTTTTGATCATGTGATTTCATTTCATGTATAAGTTTCTTTTGCCAAAACATTAAAATATACATGGATAACCTTTGAGTCATTTGCTTTTCATGCAAATCTATTTATGAGGACTCAATTGTATTTTGGGGATATGTATGTATACTTAATGTCTTGTCAAAACATACATATGCTATGAAATATAATTTTGATGATTTTCATATATTAAAATTTGTGATGATTTTCGTATTTTCAAAATTTATGATTTTAAGGAATATTGAGTTTTATTGCTAATTTTCATGATACCATGTTTCACATAACACTATCCCACTCACTTCTTTTTGATATGGACTTTATGGATAGAGTGCTTTTTAGTGCCTTGTGTTTCATTGATCTTTCATGAAAAACTTTTTAACTTATTCCTTGATGGAAGGATCTCGTACTAGTTCTTAAAACAAGTTCATTTAACTAGTTCGAATTCTTCATATGGTAGATTATATGATGTATACACTTATGCTTACTTTTCAATTGGTATCATTGGATATTTTCAATTGGTATCAATTTGACTCTTGTTGTATATACTCATATTTTGTTCATATATGTATGTATCTACTTCAATTGATATACTCTTCTCATACATATATATGATTTGTACTTGTGCTTTAGCTAAAATTGACTCTTATATTTTTAAGCACAAAGTTGTTAATGCTAAGCTTACTTCAAATCTTATTTATCTTCAAGCTTATGCATTGTATTTCATAATTGGTATCAAAATTCAAAATTTGGTTGTTCTACATTTGGTACCTTAAAAGAAAATATTGTATTTTAAGATATTTTAAAATTTGTTTTAATAAGGAAAATTCAAAATTCTGATTTGTATTGTCTATATGCAAGGAGAGCTTAACATCTCTCTTACATATAGATTCATGTTGAGTATATTATAAATTGAGGAGATTGACAACTCTTTTATATGATATACGTGTGTAGGGGAGCTTCACATCTCCTCTTATGCATGACATATTATACGTTATGTGAATTAGGGCTTGTCATCCCTCTTTCATGTAATGTATATGTGTCGGGAAGCTAACTTAACGTCTTCCTCTTCATGAATTTATATCGCATATAAATTTTATTGATTGATTTGTCTATATCCCTCCTTGATTTTTTTTTGTTTTTGACAAAAAGGGGGAGAAAAATTTGTTTGATGTATTTTTTACTTTGAACCCTTGTTGATGATTGACAAAAAGGGGAGAAGTATTTGAGTTATATGCATGATTTCCTTAAGGGGGAGAAGTATTTGTTCCTTACTTAAGGGGGAGAAAGATTTTGACTTGTGTTTTTACTCATGCATACCAAAAAAAAAAATAATATAAAAGTATAAAAGTTTGGGAAAAAGATTCGTGCATTTTTGTGCATTCATTTGCATACATTTTTATGTACTTCATTGAATATCTATTGCTTATTTATTATGCATGAGTTAAGGGGGAGCTTCTTTGAAGCTTTACTTTAATCCATGCATATATAATTTCATGAGTTTTGTCATCATCAAAAAGGGGGAGATTGTTGGCCCAAAGGCCTATCGCCCTAGTTTTGATGATGATCAACTCATGAAGTTATATTTACTAATGATCTTGTGCTAATTAGTGACAGATTTGAGATCAAGATCTTAGTAGGTGCAAAGCTCAACAAAGGTTAAAAGAACAAGATTTGGAGCTTGCATGATGTGATCCAAGGAGTTTTTGGATCAAGCTTGGACCAAGTCAAGAAGATGAGAAGCTTCAAGTGAAGACTTCAAGAAGTTGAAGACTTGGGTCTAGGTATAGAATTGTATTTTTGTTTTAGTAAAAATGTAAAGGATAGATAGTTGGTGGATTGCTCAAGTTATATCACACACACACACTCTTGATAGAACTCTTGATTTAATTGATTTCATAAAAGATTTTTATGTTTAGAAAAGAATTTTTATTTAGAAAAAGATTTTTTCTTTGAGACAAAATATTTGTTGGTTTTTGGTATTTCTATCATGTATATTCTTTAACCAAAACCAAGTTGTATACTAGATTTCAAAAACATAGATATTTCATATTGATTGTGTAGTGGATCATATCCATACACACCATGCTTTTAAATGGACTCAAATATCTTGTTTTTGTATTTGATAAAGGTTTGGAAAAACATTTCATGGAAAATTAGGTTTTTATCAAAAGAATTTTTACCAAGTATTTTACCTTGATAGTAGTATGACACATGCTCATACTCTATGATTTTTCAAGACCAAAACATTTTATCCAAGACCCAAAACCAAATCCAAATTTTCCAGGTCCTGGAAGTTCTGATTTTTCAGAATTTCTCAGTGACCGGTCGACCGGCAGTCGACCGGCACTCGACCGACATGCACAATTTTTGTGCATGTGCGTATCAGTCGACCGGAGTCGACCGATACTCGACCGACCCAAACCTGTTGCTCTCTGGAAATTGCCAGTCGACCGGACCGGTCGACCGACAGTTCATTCCAGAAGAGCGGTCGACTCACCAGTCGACCGGTGGCTGCAACGGTCAGAAAAATGACCGTTGGCCGGTCGACCGGAGGTCGACCGCCAGCTCTGACAGAACCCCAACGGCTCTTTTTCTGGGCAGCCTATATAAAGGGTTTTTGTCATCTGTTTTAGATAGAACATTTAGGAGACTTCTTGAGCAGTTTTTCAGATACTTTTAGAAGAGTTTTCTCCACAAAATAGAGTGCTAATACTTCCAATCAAAAGGGAGTTTTATCAAGAGAGTGTTAAGTGATTCTTTGAGTTTTTCACCATAATCTTTCCTTGCTTTTCTCACACCACACTTGAGCTTTCCATTGCTAGATATTCTTATAGGTGTGTTGTAGTGAGAGTGCTCTTTAGGTGATCAAGTGTTGTGATCATCAAAGAGATTTTTCTTTGTATTTGAGGAAACGGGCAAGTGTGCTCGTTGTTGGTGGTTGGAGTTCGGTTGTGAACTCTTGGTGGTAGAGGTACGGCCTCGGCGAGTCGGTGGACTTGCGTGTGTACGGGACTTGGGAGTCCGAGGGTTTGTAGGTGCACGGCACCGAGGAGAGATCCGGTGGGATCTTACATAGTGGAAATCCTTCGTGTGTCGAAGGCGGGGATGTAGAGCAAGTGTGCTCGAACCTCGAAACAACCCTTTGTGTTTGCGATTGCTTACTCTATCCCTCTCTCTCTCTTTGTCTCTTTTATATCTTGCATTTACTTTCATTGTGTTCATCTTATATATGCATGATATATACCCTTGTGCTTAATTGATATATAATTGCGTGGGATTGTTGTTAACACTAGTATTCAACCAAGAGAGCCAACGCGGCACCTCAACCCATTCAAGGGGAATCTAGAGGAGCTTGTCCAGAGCCTCGCAAGGGGAATTCGGCAACACTCTTGAGTTATACATAAGTGTTTAATTAAAAGAAGTTTAATTTGGTCTACTTAGTTTTAATTCCGCATTATTTGTTCATAAGTGACCATTAGATTAGCCATCACCTATTCCCCCCCCCCTCTAGGTGAACTTACAATTGGTATCAGAGCTAGTGCTCTTGATAAGGGTCTAACAACCTAAGAGTTAAAGATCCTACATTTGGGCTAATCACAATATTTGTTGTACACACACACCTCACCATGGACTTTATGTCACCACCCACCTTTGACATTCTTAACATCCACATTTGGAAAGTTAAGATGTCATTATTCCTCAAAGCCCTAGGTTATAATGTATATCTTGCCACTACTAATAATGCTTATTGTTTTAATGGTAAGAATCTTGAGGCTAATACAAAAGCCCTAAATGCTTTGAAGAGTACCCTAAATGATGATTACTTATTTAGGGTTGCTAATATTGATATGGCTTTTGTAGTTTGGAACACCCTCATCTCCCTTGGCGAAAATGAACAATACTATGCGGGGAGTGATTCGGATGTTGGAAGCGACACCTCCAACAAGTGCTACATGGTCCAAGGGGATGACCCCCTTGAGGAAAATACCGAATCCGATGATGAGGATGCTAGTATGTCATATGATGAGCTAAATTCTTTATGCAATTATTGCTTGAAAGATATGACATAATTAAGAAAGAAAATAAAATTTTGAAAAATGACATTGCTTGCATGCATAATGAACATGATTCATGTAGAGATAACATTGCATGCTTAGAAAAGAATAATAAAGATTTGAAAAAGAACATTGATTGCATGCATGTAGAAAATGATTCTTTTAGAAATAAACTTGCATGTTTAGAAAAAGAAAATAATGATTTGAAAAATGAGAATGTTTCCCTTATGTCTAAATTGAATGATTTATGTGAAGGGAACACTATTTTGAAGGATAATATTGCTATGGTTGAAAAACAAAAAGAAAGTATTTTGGAAGAAAATAAATCTTTAAAAAGAAAATTTGTTGAAAAAGAAAAGGATAATGTTTTTCAAAAGAAAAGGAAAAATGATTCTTCATCTCATCATGCTTTTCATGCTAACACTAATGAGATTAAGAATTTGAAAAATAAAATGAATAATTGAGTTCAACTTTGAACTCTTGTGCATTTAAACATACTAGATTTGGAGTCCATGTTTCCCAAGAAACAAACTCCACATGCTCATGCACATACACATCATGCTCATGCTTATGATGCACAACACGATCACAATCACACTCATAAGCATCATGCTAAGGTGTACATTTGTACATATTGCGGCCGCAAAGGCCATCTAGCAAAATATTGTTTTGATAAGAAACCATATCTATATTTTGCTAAGTATAATAAATTTTGGGTTCCTTACAACAATGCTAACCCCAAAGGACCCAAGAAAACATGGGTACCAAAACCCCCACCTTTTGATTTTGATGTAGGTGTGGGATCTCACAAAACGTGAGAAAGGTTGATACCTTGGTAGTGATTGCAATGGACATGATGGACATACACTTGGTTGCATCACTATTAAGGAGCTTGGTGGGACAACCACCATACTTGGAGCTTTGGAGTTGGTAACAACCTCTAAACTCCTATTTTATTTATGTACATGCTTTATACTTTTATCATATTCATAGCATGTTCATGTTTTAAGATTTTTTGTGCTTCATGTGGTATTTACATGCTTAGATGTAGAATATTTCAAAACTTGTATCTATACATGTACACATAGTGAATTACAATTGACTCTTAAATAATTTGAACTTCATGCTCACTTGTATCCACTTTATGCATATGTATAATCTAGTTTTGATAATTCTCATATATACATGTTTTGCCAATTTTGTGATTTACTTCATGTATATGCATGCTTAATTCAATCTAATAAATATACATGTTACCCGTGAGTCTTTTGCCTTCATGCAAATTTAATAGACTCTTTTAATATTTGGGATATGTATGCATATTGTTGGATTTGTATAATTCATACATATACCATGTAAATTTTTTATGATTTGTTTTGATACAAATGATTTTTGTGTGTTGTTAATAAAAATTTTAGTCATGATTTGTTTTGGGCTTCAATGACTATTTTCATGTAGATACTATTTACATAACTTTTGAACACTCTATCTTTAAGAAAACATATAATTTGGAGCTTTATGGAATATGAGTGCTTGAACTTTTATGTATTTAGTAGTATTCATGAATACATATGATCTTATTTTTTTTAGGATCTTTAACTAGTTTGTCAAAAATCCATTTAAACTAGTTATCTATTCTTCAAGATTTGCACATGATCCTATTTTTGATTTTATGGATAATTCTTTTATATTCTCAAATTTATTTGATGCTTCATGATTTGAATATTAGTTTGAATGTTACCTTTATCAACACTAGGATTTATACTTGTACATATTATGGGCTACAAATAAATCTATTTATATTTGTACTTGAATGCCTATTTGAACCCATTAGATGTGCTTGTATTGCTTAGTTTTGATGATCATTACATTCTTAAACTTGTATTCCCATTTGGATTTATGTTATGATCATGTGATTTCATTTCATGTATATGGTTATTTTGCCAAAACATTAAGATATACATGGATACCTCTTGAGTCATTTGCTTTTCATGCAAATCTATTTATAAGGACTCAATTGTATTTGGGGGATATGTATGTATACTTAATGTCTTGTCAGAACATACATATGCTATGAAATATAATTTTGATGATTTTCATATATTAAAATTTTTGTGATGGATTTCAAGAATTCAAAATTTATGATTTGAAGGAATATTGAGTTTTATTGCAATTTTCATGATGCCATGTTTCACATAACATTAGTACACTCATTTTGAAAATATGGACTTTATGGATTAGAGTGTTTTTAGTGCCTTGTGTTTCATTGATCTTTCATGAAAAACTTTTTAACTTATTCCTTGATGGAAGGATCTCGTACTAGTTCTTAAAACAAGTTCATTTAACTAGTTCGAATTCTTCATATGGTAGATTATATGATGTATACACTTATGCTTACTTTTCAATTGGTATCATTGGATATTTTCAATTGGTATCAATTTGACTCTTGTTGTATATACTCATATTTTGTTCTTTCATATATGTATGTATCTACTTCAATTGATATACTCTTTTCATATATATATATGATTTGTACTTGTGCTTTAGCTGAAATTGACTCTTATTTTTTAAGCACAAAGTTGTTAATGCTAAGCTTACTTCAAATCTTATTTATCTTCAAGCTTATGCATTGTATTTCATAATTGGTATCAAAATTCAAAATTTGGTTGTTCTACATTTGGTACCTTAAAAGAAAATATTGTATTTTAAGATATTTCAAAATTTTGTTCTCATAAGAAAAAAAATTCAAAATTTTTGATTTGTATTGTCTATATGCAAGGAGAGCTTAACATCTCTCTTACATATAGATTCATGTTGAGTATATTATAAATTGAGGAGATTGACAACTCTTCTTTATATGATATACGCGTGTAGGGGGAGCTTCACATCTCCTCTTATGCATGACATATTATACGTTATGTGAATTAGGGCTTGTCATCCCTCTTTCATGTAATGTATATGTGTCGGGAAGCTAACTTAACGTCTTCCTCTTCATGAATTTATATCGCATATAAATTTTATTGATTGATTTGTATTTACCCCTCCTTGATCTCTTTGTTTTTAACAAAAAGGGGAGAAAAATTTGTTTGATGTATTTTTCTTTGAACCTTTGTTGATGATTGACAAAAAGGGGGAGAAGAATTTGTGATTTTATATGCATGATTTCATGATTTCCTTACTTAAGGGGGAAAGATTTTGACTTGTGCTTTTACTCATGCATACCAAATAAATAAAAGAATATAAAAGTTTGAGAAAAAGATTTGTGCATTTTTGTGCATTCATTTGCATACATTTTTATGTACTTCATTGAATATCTATTGCTTATTTATTATGCATGAGTTGTTAAGGGGGAGCTTCTTTGAAGCTTTACTTTAATCCATGCATATATAATTTCATGAGTTTTGTCATCATCAAAAAGGGGGAGATTGTTGGCCCAAAGGCCTATCGCCCTAGTTTTGATGATGATCAACTCATGAAGTTATATTTACTAATGATCTTGTGCTAATTAGTGACAGATTTGAGATCAAGATCTTAGTAGGTGCAAAGCTCAACAAAGGTTAAAAGAAACAAGATTTGGAGCTTGCATGATGTGATCCAAGGAGTTTTTGGATCAAGCTTGGACCAAGTCAAGAAGATGAGAAAGCTTCAAGTGAAGACTTCAAGAAGTTGAAGACTTGGGTCTAGGTATAGAATTTGTATTTTTGTTTTAGTAAAAATGTAAAGGATAGATAGTTGGTGGATTGCTCAAGTTATATCACACACACACACTCTTGATAGAACTCTTGATTTAATTGATTTCATAAAAGATTTTATGTTTAGAAAAGAATTTTTATTTAGAAAAAGATTTTTTCTTTGAGACAAAATATTTGTTGTTTTTTGGTATTTCTATCATGTATATTCTTTAACCAAAACCAAGTTGTATACTAGATTTCAAAAACATAGATATTTCATATTGATTGTGTAGTGGATCATATCCATACACACCATGCTTTTAAATGGACTCAAATATCTTGTTTTTGTATTTGATAAAGGTTTGGAAAAACATTTCATGGAAAATTAGGTTTTTATCAAAAGAATTTTTACCAAGTATTTTACCTTGATAGTAGTATGACACATGCTCATACTCTATGATTTTTCAAGACCAAAACATTTTATCCAAGACCCAAAACCAAATCCAAATTTTCCAGGTCCTGGAAGTTCTGATTTTTCAGAATTTCTCAGTGACCGGTCGACCGGCACTCGACCGACATGCACAATTTTTGTGCATGTGCGTATCAGTCGACCGGAGTCGACCGATACTCGACCGACCCAAACCTGTTGCTCTCTGAAAAATGCCAGTCGACCGGATCGGTCGACCGACAGTTCTTTCCAGAAGAGCGGTCGACTCACCAGTCGACCGGTGGCTGCAACGGTCAGAAAAATGACCGTTGGCCGGTCGACCGGAGGTCGACCGCCAGCTCTGACAGAACCCCAACGGCTCTTTTTCTGGGCAGCCTATATAAAGGGTTTTTGTCATCTGTTTTAGATAGAACATTTAGGAGACTTCTTGAGCAGTTTTTTCAGATACTTTTAGAAGAGTTTTCTCCACAAAATAGAGTGCTAATACTTCCAATCAAAAGGGAGTTTTTATCAAGAGAGTGTTAAGTGATTCTTTGAGTTTTTCACCATAGTCTTTCCTTGCTTTTCTCACACCACACTTGAGCTTTCCATTGCTAGATATTCTTATAGGTGTGTTGTAGTGAGAGTGCTCTTTAGGTGATCAAGTGTTGTGATCATCAAAGAGATTTTTCTTTGTATTTGAGGAAACGGGCAAGTGTGCTCGTTGTTGGTGGTTGGAGTTCGGTTGTGAACTCTTGGTGGTAGAGGTACGGCCTCGGCGAGTCGGTGGACTTGCGTGTGTACGGGACTTGGGAGTCCGAGGGTTTGTAGGTGCACGGCACCGAGGAGAGATCCGGTGGGATCTTACATAGTGGAAATCCTTCGTGTGTCGAAGGCGGGGATGTAGAGCAAGTGTGCTCGAACCTCGAAACAAACCTTTGTGTTTGCGATTGCTTACTCTATCCCTCTCTCTCTCTTTGTCTCTTTTATATCTTGCATTTACTTTCATTGTGTTCATCTTATATATGCATGATATATACCCTTGTGCTTAATTGATATATAATTGCGTGGGATTGTTGTTAACACTAGTATTCAACCAAGAGAGCCAACGCGGCACCTCAACCCATTCAAGGGGAATCTAGAGGAGCTTGTCCAGAGCCTCGCAAGGGGAATTCGGCAACACTCTTGAGTTATACATAAGTGTTAAATTAAAGAAGTTTAATTTGGTCTACTTATTTTTAATTCCGCATTATTTGTTCATAAGTGACCATTAGATTAGCCATCACCTATTCACCCCCCCCCTCTAGTGAACTTACAGGAACTTCATCCACGGATTCACGTCTTCTTCTTCTTACTTGTGCCAGCATCAGTAGACTGAGGTCGAGTACGCTTTGTAACTCCTTACGAACATTTTGACGAGATTCTTCAGCAGGCTTTTCTCCATGTCCAGTAGCCTTTGTCGGATCAGCCTCCAGCTCAGCCTGCAGAAATTCATCCACCCCTTTCAAATGAGTATTCTTGGAGCCCTTCTTGGCTTGGAACATAGCCTTGATCTGCTTGATGTAGGTGTGTGTTTATATTATAGCTGGGGACTGAATCCGCTATTATATACTATGCATAAAACCCGAGGCTGGTGTAGGAGTTTGGTACCTTCTGTGGAAGGTTGAATCTTCCCTCCGTTCCTCCAGCCATATTGAAATACCACGCCCTCGCCCTTTCGTACAGATTGTCGCTGAAATGAAGGCCTAAGTTCGGATTATCAACATACAGCTGGTCGTACCAGAACTGGCGAGCAAATCAGCTGGGAAAATATGGTTCAATTGTGCAAACTTTCTCATGTTGAAAGATCAAATATCTAGGGTGAATGTTGATCAACTACTAGAAGACTCTAGATGAGAGGATGGTGAATCTATCAGTACTGAGTCGGTCAAAAAATTGCTCCATGTACGAGGCTCCTGGGAAATCAGGGAAGCACCTCACTAACTGGTAGTTCATACTGCTCTGAAGAATTTGTTGGATCATTAGCATATACTAGCCATTCCAATTTGAGCGCTCCAGTCACTTGACAAATGGCATAGAATCCTCAGATGACTGCACTGCTGACATTAGGGATGGGCAATGCATAACGTGCCATGCCATGAGGTACGTATAAGGCAACTCTACGCGAGGATTCGGTGTCTTCATCCTGGGCTCACTATCCGGACCGACGACCAAGTTGCCTCTCTATCTTCCTCAGGTACTACATTGTAAAAACTTCGACATAAACTCGAAGCCCGCTTTGAAGGCAACCTACCATAGCAGGGAGCAAGCTAAGAGACCGACCATAAGCAAGAAGAATGGTCGGGTAAACTACGTTAGCAACAATGATCTTATGTGGTAGGGTAGGCACAACACACCGCTTTAACCACAGCATCAGAAATCCCACAATAAGGCTCTGTCTGAGATGAGAATTTTGGCATGATAGTGAAAACTGTCAAAAATAATATCAGGCTTGAAGGTATCCTGTTTGACTCTGTTGTGATCGCGGGATACAACCCACTGGGGCAGTAGTTCCTCCAATTCTTTGAGGATGAAGCAGATCATTTTTGCCCACCAAGAGGTTGTTGTTGAGTACACCCATCCAGGCACCCGAAGTCAGACTGAGGGAATTCACCCTTCACTTCCATGAATTGGATGATGAAAATTGCGGGTTTCTTAGGAGTCTCTCCTGTTGGAAACTCCTGTTTCATCGAGCCTGGGAGTAATTCAAGAATCTCCCTACTATGGCTGATGGGAAAAGCAGCATGATTAGAGATCCTCTCGATCGCGACACCCGACTGTGTACTGACCAAATCCCAGTCCATATACCGGGAAGAGACATGGACTGCAAATATGATAATGAAAACATTTATTCCATGTTAGGAAGGAAGAAACGACGCTCCCCAATTTGATGGAGCCACTTGTAGTTCCCGTCAAATAAAATCTCCGCATTTTCTTCAATAGCGTCTTCAAAAAGGAACACTGGCTTCCTGAACAGACGATGGTTGGTGAACTAAAATCTCCCCTCTGAGATGAGTTCTCGCAGTGTAGAGCCAGTACCTTTTATTAAGCGGGCTTGGCACTCTTCATTTGTTCCGGTGAACTGCAGGCTAAATAGGAGGTTAAAGTCAACACCACCAATGTGACTGAAGTGATTTCTCTTGGTCAAGGGATTCGAGGAGTACCTCATTGCAAAGAGAAGAACATAAAGTTAATACTTTAAAGATAATGAAATTACACTAAGTGTTGGTGTTCAAACGCGAGGCTCAACACATGAGGCCTGCGTTCTGTAACTAAAACATGAGGCTCACCTGAAGCCTGCGTCTAGACTCCACACTTAGAAAAATTTCCAAGTCTTGAGACTCAAACGCGAGTCTCACAAACGAGACCCGTGTTCAGAAGTCTCAAAACATGGAGTCCCCTGGACTGGCATTCAATTCGCAGACGTGAAGGTCACATTGATAAAACAAAAAAATGTCAAGATCACCAGACCTGTATTCTGCTCATCACTGCGAGAATCGCGTTTATAAATTAAACACGGACCAGCGAGATCCGCGTCGGCTGTTTAACTTCAACAAAAGTTTCAAAAAATTCAAGAAGTTAAGAGACAGTGTCTCTTCGTATTCTTAATATCGGAAGCCATTTCACTTACCAAAAATGGGGGCTTCCTGAGGAGGAGAACCACCCATGGTGGTGGGTGCAGCGACGGCGGTCGATAAAGCAACGATTTGCTTAGGTTTTGGGCCATTTCGACAGTGAAAAGCTTTGAAAAGATTTGAAAATCTTGAAGCTTTATGAGTTTTGAGAAAACTTGAGAGCTTTTGATCTTCAGACGCGTGTCTGATCGAAAGAGATGAACAGTCAAGTGAATTGACTGTTGAAAGACCCGAGTCTTTTATAGGCTCTTCAGTGGCTAAGATACGCGGCGCATATCTCGAACTCAATCTGATCCAGACACGCGTCCGACACGGCACTCGCATTCGCGCCTGGAAGCATCCAGTGTGATCTTTGTGTTTTAAACTGAAAGCCTCATCTCAACATAAACTGAGAGTCGCGTCTCAAATCCGCGTCTCAAAATCAACCAAGGTCGCGTCTCAACACCAATTGAGTGCCACATCTCTACAGCAATTGAGTATCACGTCTCAACTTCATTGAAGCTCATGTCTACACTTGATTAGCATGGTGATCACGCCTATGAGGGACGTGTTCTCTCACATACAAGGAGTATGTCCCTGCTTTTGAAATCAGTTCAATAGTACACTGGTAAAAGTAATCAACAACTCTACCGGTTCAATAGTATACCAACAAACAAACTAAAGCTCATAACAAGTGCTACACTGGTTTCTAAGACACTTGTGATGATCTTCCCTGGAGGCTTCAAGAAGTTCAACAGTACACTCACGAAGACCAGAATCCAGAAAGAATCAAGCTAAGGGCATCTCGAAAGATTATCAGTCGAATCATGGGAGCCCAAAATCAACTGAAATCTAAAGTATTTCGAAATCCATCTCAGTCAACCGCGGGGTGTCAAAAACTTTGGAGAGGGTTCCGGAGGCTGTCTAAAAATCACTAAGGATAAGTCATCAGACGCGAAGGTTGCGTTTCAACTAAAATGCGGACCTCACGTCCAAAGGGAAACGCAGGCTTCAGATGCGGGTCTGAGTAACTCCCGTTCTTATGCGGGTCTGAGCAACCTCGCATCTTACTTTAAACGCAGGTCTGAGTATTCCGCATCTCACGCGGGTCTAAGCAACCTCGCGTCTTACTTCAAACACGGGTCTGAGCAACTCCGCGTCCCACTTCAAGCGCGGGTCTGAGCAACTCCACGTTCTGACTGAGACATCTACGTCTACAACAAACAACGCGAGGTCTGCATCCATCGCGAGACCTGCGTTTCTGTTATAACTGACCCCATTACTGGGTCAATTAACTCCCCATAATATAATGGGAGAGTTAATCCCATTATGGAGGGATTATAGGAGACAATTATACCCCATGACTCCTTATAAATATCCTGAGGAGCTATGAAGGAGAAAGGACTTTTAAGGAGGCCAGAGAAGAGAAAGAGAGACTTTTGAAAGATTAAGAGCTGAGAATTCTCAAACTAAAAGCTTCTTACTTTCCTCTTACTTTTTTAAAAGTCTAGAGAGAGAAAAAGGAGAAATCAGTGGGCTCTAAATACTTAGTGTGTTAAAAACAGAATTATTCACTGATTACTTTTCGAGAGCATCTCGAAGAGAACCTTGTCATTCAGTCGGTCAAAAGAAAACAAGAATCACTCTCCATTGTCACACAGAATAACCCAGCCTTAAATAAAGGGAAGAACCAGTTATTTTTTCTCTTTTGTAATCGGAATCATTCCGTTGTAATTTTTCATCCACTCAAAGAATTTTACTATGCACTATTTTTCCGACCAAACAACCCCTCTCTTCAGGGCCTTTTGTATCGGTCCAAGTCTTAATATTTTCTATTATCATTATTGTCACTGTTTATCCTTAATCTAATACTGAGATCCCCAATATATTCGGCAGCATTTCCTTTAAACGTGGGGCCCGTCAAAATACAATGCTTCAATTTCGGCTAGCATCAGCCAACTTATGGGTTCACAACATTCCACGGGATATATATATAATCTCGGCATGATTTCATCTACGTCAAGTTTTCAATATTTTTTTCAACCAAACCAAGTATGAAAATCCATAACCTCCATCTCATGAACATGATTCGAAGTCAAGTACTCATTATCACAAGCATTTCATACATTACAATGCATTACAAAAGTTTATAGCATACATTATCATAGAAAATTTTACATAGGGTTTCTTAAACCATATACACATAAGAAGGATCATGCCAAAAGTGAAAGTGATCTCCAGTTGCCACCTATCCCATATATTGGCTTTAGATGGGTCCTTTGTCTTTATCTATACCTGAAGGTGATTAATATAATAGGGTGAGCTCAACAGCTAAGTGAGTAAAACAATATGTATATGTACGACAATTATTTATATATGTTGGAATCTATTTTGATTATAACAAATGTAATTTGTACTATTTTTGTGTATTTGTAGATATTTATTGAAAGCCTTGATCACACACAGTAAATAGTATTATTAATCGACTTGACCCTTTCTATAGTCGACTAATACATTTGCTAGTCGACTTATCATAAGTCTATAGTCGACTAAGTCCAGTCCAGAAAAGATATCTACTCTCTGTTTGTTGATTGTAATCAATATTAGTCGACTACCCTATTTTATAAGTCGACTAATAGTAGTTTTTTAGAGACTTGCATATCTGTATCATATAATTGTAGTCGACTTAACCCCCTTGATTAGTCAACTAACTCAGTCAAAATTGCCTATACTAGTCGACTTACTCCATGTCCCAGTCGACTATAACAGTTTCTGACTGTTAAAGAATCTCCTATAGCATTAACATGCAATTTCCATCTTAGCCACATAAAGAATAAAACAAGTTCAGTTTTATCATTAACACACTTGTTAAAACATGACAGTTAAACTCTCCTTCGGTCAACTCCGGTTAAACCCGATCCCTTCCTCCAATATATTATTTAACGTCATATTCTCCCCTTCGGTCATCTCCGTTCAACCCGGTCCTTTCCTCCAATACGTTATTCAACGTAATATACTTCCCTTCGGTCATCTCCGGATCAACCCGGTCCCTTCCTCCAATACGTAAGAAATATAACTTTCATGCAATAACAACATGTAAGGATTCATAAGGAAATATCAACATAAATGATTGTCATAATTTGCAAACTCACATTATGCTAACATTATGGAAGTCATTAGCGTGTATAAATAACAACTTGCTAAATTAACAACACATAAGCTTTTTCAAAGTAACTAACACATTGTATCATCTTAATTTGTGTGTAACCGTATACATGCAAAAAATTAGGTATTATGTTTATTCATAGAATTATTTCTTTTGAAAGGCATGTGTTGAAATCACCTAGAGGGGGGTGAATAGGTGACTAACTAATCTAATGGTGAATTAATGCAGAATTAAAATTATTTATGCAAACTAAAAACTATTAAGCTAAACATACCAAGTATAACACAAGAGTGTAGCTGAATTCCCGGTGAAGGGCTCTGGACTATCTCCTCAAGAGTCCTCTAGATAAGAGCTGAGGTGCTGCTATGGCTCTCTTGGTTGAATACAAGTGTGAGCAAACAATCCCCAAACATACATCAATATAAGCACAAGTATATCAAGCAAGTAAATAAAGGCAATATAAGCGTGTAAGATATAAACACAAGTGAGAGATAGAGAGAGCAATCGCAAACACGAGAGATTTGTTTCGAGGTTCGAGCACCCTTGCTCTACGTCCCCCGCCTTCAACACTATGAAGGATTTCTACTAGAATCGATCCCACCGGATCACTCGGTGCCGCAACACCTACAACGAGTTCACACTAGAACTCCTTAGACTCACGAGTCCCTCTCTTGTTCCCGCAAGAACTACACACGCAAGTACACTAGCTTGCCGAGGCCACACATCTACACCGAGCTCTCACTAGAACTTAAAACAACGCGAACCCGCAAGTCCGCCTCCTCAAATACAAAGTAGAACACTTTGGTGATCATAACACTTTGATCACCTAAAACACTCTCACAACAAAGATCCCTATAGGATTGATATAGCAATAGATAGCTCAAGTGTGTGTGAGAAAACTAGGATTGATTTTGGTGGTGAAAAACTCAAGAAATCTCTTTTTCAAAACACTCTTGAAAAACTCTCCTTTTGATATGAAAGTATTTGGCTCTAAAACAAGTGAAGATAAACACTTAGAAAGGTAAGAAAAATTAGCTTGAAAACCCACTTCAAATCTTGTAGAAAACAGTCCAAGAGAGCCCTAATTTATAGGCTCCCAAAATATGGCCGTTGGAGGCCAACTCAGCAGGATTCCCTGCTGTCGGTCGACCGCCCGGTCGACCGGCCAACGGTCAGATTTCTGACCGTTGTGCCATCAGTCGACCGCCCGGTCGAACAAGGCCTGGATACAGAGAGCGGAAGCTCTCTGCCAGTCGACCGTCCGGTCGACGATGCCAGATCTAGAGAGCAGAACTCTCTGGCGGTCAACGGGGTCGACCGGCCCTCCAGCCAAATAAGGCCGTGCACGTTTGTGCACATCGGTCGACCGCCCGGTCGACCGACCTCTGACACGGTCGACCGGCAGAAGGCCAGAACACAGGTTTTTAACGGATTAAAATATGGTCTTTTTAACTTTAATAAAATCCCATAAATTCTACAAAAATAAGTTTATTAATGTACTTTGATATACAAACATGTTTGAGTAAAAATCAAAACATGTTACAAATATTTTGAACTATTTTTGTAATATAGAAATTTTGGCTTAAACAAAAATCTGTATTTTTCAAAAACAATCTCCAAATTGAAAAATAATTTTTCTAAAACTTCTCCAAACACAAAACAAGATATTTTAAACACTTTGAAGCTTAGTGTGTATGGATATGGTCCACTACATATATATGATGAAATATCTATATTTTTGACAAATAAGCGCTAAAATAAGTTTGATAAAACACATGTACATTTTTAAGCTTAAAAATCAAACCGGTATTTTCTAAAACGAAAACTCTATTATGAAAACACATATAAATCTTGTGTGTGAGTGTATATGAATTTGAGCAATCCACCAACTAATATATCTTTTACATTTTATCTAAAAATAAAATCTTGACACTTACAAACATGACACAAGTCTTCTTGAAAATCTTCTCTTGAAGGTCTTCTTCTTCTTCTTGACTTGGTCCAAGCCTTGATCCAATGAGCTAGACTCCTCTTGAGTACTTGATGCAATCTTGATGCGCGAGCTATTGAATCAACACGTGCTAGCTCCAAAACTTTGACTTTAAATCCTTTGTTGAAGCTAAACACCAACTAAGATCTTGATCAAATATCTGATGCTAATTAAACACAAAATCATTAGTACTATAACTACATGAGTTTATCATCATCAAAACTAGAGTGATGGGCCTTTGGGCCAACAATCTCCCCATTTTTTATGATGACCAAACTCATGGAGTTATATATGCATGGATTAAAGTTAAGCTTCATAGAAGCTCCCCCCTTAACTCATGCATAACAATAAACAAATAGATATTCAATGAAGTGCATAAACCTAAGCAAATATATATGATAAACAAGGTAAGAGAAACATGCATAAATCAAGAATTCTTCTCCCCGAAAACCTACTCCCCCTTTTTGTATAAACTTTCAAATCCTTCTCCCCCTTTTGTATAAACATAAATATAGAACATGCATAAACTCAATATACGCACAAACTCAATTTCTAAATATGCATATAAACTTAAAATCATTCTCTCCCTTTTTGTCAATCATCAACAAAGTGGTGAGAAACAAATCAACAATATATATATATATATATAAATGCGATATACATTTATGAAGAGGAAGACGATAAGTTAGCTCCCATGCATACATGCATTACATGAAGAAGGGATGACAAAACCCTAACTCACATAAAGCATAATATACAATGCATAAGTGGAGATGTTAAGCTCCCCCTACACATGTGTACCACATAAATAAGAGATGTTAAGCCCCTTAATATAAGATATACAATCAACATGAATCTATATATAGAAGAGATGTTAAGCTCCCCTTGCATATAGGTAATACATATCAAAACATTTTTAAAAAATCACTTTAGCGATACATTTTGAATTTTCTTAAATCAACAAATCAAATTTTCAGATATCATTTGTACGTAAACAAAATTTTAAGATATCACCTGTAAATAAACAAAATTTTAAGATATCACAAAATTTTTGATACCAATTAAAATTGGAAATTTTTGATACCAATTGAAATAGAAACATTTGTACCAATTGAAATATATGATAAATTTTGATACCAAATAAAAGGTAAAATATTTTTTTTGATATCAAGTGAAATACCAATTGAAAATGATTCATAATCTCATTAAAATACCAATGAGATACCAAGTGAAATCAAGATTTAAGTCAAGCTTAGCATAAATATAATTTGTGCTTTAAACATGTAAGGATATTATAAATCAAGCACAATCAAATCATATATATGTATGAAAATGAAAATACCAATTGAAATTGATATATTTGAAATTTGAAGCATACATATATAAGAAAACATATATGAGTATACAAAAATAGAATTTCATGAAGTTCATGTGTATTACTCATAACTGTCTACCCTAATCATGCACATATTAAAAGATTTTCAATTAGAGCATACAAGGCATGGTCACCCAACCATCCGCCCTTTAAGGGTTGGTAGGGTTTTCAAAAATAATAGTTTGAAAATATTTTATAAAATTGAAAACTCTACCATTGAAGAATAAATAACAAGTTTAAAGTAAGAAAAACTAGTTAAAGATCCTTCAACATGAAAACAAATCACATATATCTCATGAAACATACCAAACACACAAGAGTTGACACTCGAAATCTATAAAGCTCATAAAGGCTCATGAAAATAAAGTCTTGAGTAAACAAATTAAATATGAGTGCACAAACATCATGTGAATAGCATATTCATGAAAATAGTCAGTGAGGCTCAAGACATCAAAACATGTGAGAAATCATAAAAATTTATTTTTCAAGTAAAAACAAACTTCAAGGTTTATGTATGTTTTATAAAACTAACAATATACATACATATCCTAACACAAAATGAGTCCATAATGTAATTTGCATGAAGGCAAGTGACTCATAGGTATACATGTATATTTATTAGTTTTAGATAAATATAACATATACATGAAACAAAACATGCACAAAGATAGGCAAGTTAAAATGCACGAAGCATCAAAAACTAGGCTATACTAGTACATCTAATGGGTACAAATGAGCAATTAAGTATAAACATACAATAATCAAATGTGCTCACTAGTTGTACAAGTATATGCACAAGTTTTAATGAAAATATACATTTAAATATGTAATCAAAATATGAAGTGCAAAACCATAAACAAACATGATTAAGGTAAATGCACATGTTTTAGAGTAATGATATGCACAATAGTTAAATTACAGTGAGAACACAAAATATGGATCCATATGAACATGGGTGTATCTCAATTACTATACATGTATGTCATAAGTCTAAAGAACATGACATTTAATAATAATCATGAAAAACATGCTAAAAATCAATAATCTAAAAGCATGTAAACAAATAAGGAGTTAGAGATAGTTACCAAAACCATTAGGGCACATCTCTATATCTCCAAACCATGGTGGTCTCCCACCAAACTTCTTTGATAGTGATGCATCATTTGTATGTCCATCTAGCCCATGCATCCACCACAAAGGCATCAATTCTCTCACGTCATGTGAGAGCCCACATGTAACACCCGCTCCCGGAATACGTACTTAGTTGCGTATTCAGATTTTTCGATCGTATTTTCGATTTATTTCCTGTATTTGTTTTGTATTATGAATTATTATGTGATCGTTTTGTCTTAGATTGGGATTGTGGACTCGGAGTCAGCCCTAATCTGAACCGGGAACCCGATCCTAGTGAATTGCTCGATTTGATCTTTTCGCTATTCCGAATTGACCGATTTCAGTTTAAAAACTGTTTTCAAATATTTAGATTTTTATGATTTTCTGAAATTTTCCTGAATTAAATTGTAAATCTTCAAAACGGTGTCGACCAGTACCGCTGACCGACTCTCGGATTTTTAATTTACAAACGGAGTTGAATTTCAAGAAACGGCTTTCCAGTAACTTCTTAAAATCACATTTTCTATCTAAATACTTTCTGAGAATTTTCTAAATTTATCGAAATTCCACTGGATTTGGTGTCGGCCAGTATCACTGGTTGATTCCAGGAATTTTAGTTTATAATTGAAATCAAAATTCTGAATTCTGCTTTCATATTACTTCTTAGAATGATATTTTATCCTTTCAGGAATTTTCTGGGATTTTTCAGATTTTATAAAATCGGTCAACCGGTGTTAGACCGATATTAACGGTTGACTTTATGATTTTTATTTTAAAAATGAGATTGAATTTCTGAAACCGATTTTACTAAAAATCTTTATATAATATTTATTATTTTGAGAATTTTTGGGAGGCTTCCAAGCTACTTTATTTTTTGGACTTTCTGGAGTTTTCGGTGTTTTCCCAGATACCGGAATAGTACCCAGATATTTTTTCATTTTTCTCTCTCCTTGCTAGACGCGAGTTTCACCAACCTAGGATTCTGCATTTAATGCAGAGATCCCTCCGTACTGCATTTAATGCACTGCTAATCAATTCCAATCAAGTCATTATGACTTTTGTCCTTTTGTTAAAACGCAGCCTTTGCATTTCCTCCTGGACGCGGCTTTCATCCCCGCGTCCAGTTCTTTTGGCCTGGACGCAGCCTTTTATATTGCATGGACGCAGCCCATTTCCCTCCAATGAAACGCAGGTTTCATTATTTGGATCCCAAAGTCAACTTATAATATTATTTCCCTTATATATATATATATCCCCACTCCTTCTCTCTCTTCCATTCATTCTTTTTCCTCTCTTCTTCTTTTGTTTCCAGAGAGCATGGCAGCAAACGCAGCCATGGTGCTCCCTCCTTGGCCAGCCAAGATGCTCCACCTCTCCCCTTCATTTCCCACAAATTTCTCCACCTCATTCTCCACCACCTCCTCCTTCATTTCAACCACAACCACACCTCCATACCACCTTCTTCTTCCTCTTTTCCACCATGAAACACCAAGGAACCATTCTCACCACCAACTTCACCACCCTCTCCACCACCATATACACCACCTTGGCCACCAACGACCATGCCACCTTCATCCCCGCATCGTGCTCTTCCGATGACCTATAGCTTCGCTCTCCGAAGCTTCGTTTCCAAAACTCCAACTTTTGATTTTGAACTATACTTGCACCACAAGATGCTTGGGTTTGGCTTGAACTATCAGATTCCGGCCATCTCTGGCCAACTCCGGCCACCTCATTTGGATTGGGGCCGAGTTCTTCTTCGTCGGCAATATCTCCGGTGATCATTCCGGTAATCGTCCACGATTATTCCGGTGATCATTCCGGCTCCGGTGATTATTCCGGTAATCGTTTACGATTATTCCGGTAATCATTTCGGTGACAATTGCAACGACACCACCACCAAAGAGATCACCTTTTCCCTGTCTCTCTCTTTCTATCTGTTGATTGTTAGACGCGGATTTTACCTCCTGCGTCCAAGCAATTCCTTAACGCGACCTTCGCGTTCTTGCATCGACACAACGCGGATCTCATGCCCGCGTCTGTGTTCTATTCATTTGTCGTGACGCAGAGTTTATACTCGCGTCCGCGTTCTCTTCACGTCCTGACTTGAACGCAGGTCTCGAACCTCGCGTTGTGGCATCCATGCGACGCGACTCCCGCGTCTGCTATTTTCCCGCGTCTGCCTATTTTCCCGCGTCTGCTTATTTCCCCGCGTCTGCCTATTTTCCCGCATCTGCCTCCCGCATCTGCCTCTCGCATCTGGATTCCAGAACTTGGGATTTCACAGTATTTTCCAGAATTTTAGGCGAGTGTTCTCGCTCTCGCCTCCCTTTGGGTTTCCCCGCTTCGTCGGGTCAACATGTGTTTTACTCCATGTTTTCATGTATTATGTATTGGGCTGTCCCTGTATTTGTGTATGGCCGAGTGCCAATATCTGGACATGTATTGCTCTGTGACGAATGCTTGTATTATGTTAGTTTAATTCTTATTCATGTGGTACTAACATTGCAGGTCTTTCCGTTCTTCAGCCTCCGGTCACTCACTGTCTGGAAAGAGAAGTGTTTGGGACCGACAGGTCTTTCCGTTCTTCAGCCTCGGTCACTCACTGTCTCGAAAGGGAAGTGATTGGGACCGTCAGGTCTTCGGCTCCGCCTGGTTATCATGATCAGCGTTCAGCGCTTTACCACTAGATTCGTCTAGGCGAGTTGCTGCCGGATTTTCCACTCGCACTTTAAGTCGGGTCGTCCCGGTAACCTCGCCAGGCGCTCCAGTGTTAAATACTGTTTGCTGTTTGTGCCTCCAGCTTGCTCAGCTCCGTTTGATTATGCTCAGCTACTACTCTATCACATGCCATATTTACCTGATGTGTTACCACTTGACATGCCATTATTTCATACTTGTAATTTACATGTTATTACTTGGCAAGACCCCTTGTTATGACATGACTTGCCATCGGACTAATATCAATCTCTTGACATGACTTGTCACCTGCCAAATATCACCCTCCTGTCATGCTATCACTTGACACCCAACATGATATACTTGACCTTGTGATTATCACGTTTACGGGAATCCTGCCTTGTTATCCTGTATTGTATACAGTGACCTGTTATCCTGAATGGAACTAAGTGCCACACGGAGCAAAGTGCCACACCACATACGTGGTGGGGGCCACCTCTTGAATCTGTGGGGGGCCACCTCTAGAATCCATCCCCCTCAGAGCAAAGTGCCACATGGAACAAAGTGCCACATCACATACGTGGTGGGGGCCACCTCTTGAATCTGTGGGGGCCACCTCTTGAATCTGTAGGGCCATCTTCTGTTATGACCAGTTATTCCCGTAATCTGATAATATTGATAAGCCATAAAAAGGATAACTTGCACGGGGAATGGGAGGAAGTGATGGATGCCGGTATGATGCCTTGCTTATAGTAGTGGAATACCAGAACTGACGATTCGTGTTAGGGGGATTTAGGCCCTCAGAAGATGCGTGTTAGAGGGATTTAAGGCCCCCAGGCTGGTCCCGAGCGTACGGGAACTACTATAAGAAGAGCTATCAGTCCTTCATCAGCTTCCATTAACAACCTCGGCTGCTTATATATGGATGTATGTGTGTTGAGATGTACACCATGACACATACCTAGATATATGGGTCAGACGAGTAATAATAATAAAAAGATGCCAACTACGATTCCTGTTATGCCTGTTATGAACTCCCGTTATGCTTGTTATGATTCCTGTTATGCCTGTTATGTATTCCTGTTATGACCATTTGTTGTGCTGTTCTGTAACTTAGTTGTACGCGCTTGGATTACGGTAACATGAGGTAAAGGTATATAGATGAGGGTTCCTTGTTTGGATTATTCCTTCGAGGTACTAATCTCATGGAGCCGTGACCTAAACCTGTACAATCGAATTTGCCTGTATCGGACTTTACTTCGGATTTCCGGATTTATGATTATTATATTATACTCGTTCATGTCTTGCCTTTCCCCTATATTCTATTCCACCAGTCTCCTGCTCTTGTTGTATTACGCCATGTGCTTATCTATGCTCGCCACTTGGCTTTCGTATCACCACTCGCCTGGGGAGTTTCATCTGACTCCCCTGGATCCTCATGTCCAGGTCATGGAGCTTGGAGCGTGTGGGTTCCCCTAGTTGCTGATCAGAGTGGCGCAACTGAAGCATGGATCCCAGAACGTCTAGAGCTCTATTCTTCCAGGCCCCTTGTGTGCCACTCGAGTTTCTTTTGTAAACTCGTGAGTGCCTGTGTACTGTTCATACTTGTACATCTCTTTGTAATCTCGCAATTGCGCATATCAGTGATGTAATATTCATGTAATATTGGATCACCTCTGGTGATAACTTTGTAATTGTACTCATATGTTGGAATGTATAATGCACCACTTGCTTCCGTACTCTGATTCTTGCCTGTACTGATGCTTAGCGTATATACGTGAGGGTATTTCTGACCTGCGTATATACGTCGCAGTAACGTCTCTGTACCCGCCGGATCGGGGCGTTACAGGGTGGTATCAGAGCTTAGGCTCTACATCCTCAGTACGTCCAGACGGCAAATAAATGGTAAAGAAATTTGCAACTGGAATGCATGAGTCCTGGTTATACAAGTCCAACTACAAGTACATAGTTATCTATTTTCTTGATCATCCTTCCTTTGATTCCTAATCCCCTATCTTTCCCCTGTTTTGGTTTTTCGAAGCCTTATATCAACTTAAGATATGAATAGACTAGAGAGGTAGCGGCTGGTTCTGAATGAAGCTATTATATGATCTCTTCAGCCAACTCTATGAAGTTCGGGTATTCTCAAGATTGATCAACAACCGGGTTATCTTTCAGAAGATGGTATTCGGGTTCTTCTGCGGTTATTCTTTATTCTTGGCTATATTCTTCAGAGTGATTGATGCCTGATCTTCGGAATTCTTAACTATCGGTCTTCTTTATTTATGGTCAGTATTATTCGGCATCGTTCAAAGATTCATACAGCAGGAAGTGCAGAAGACGTCTATATTCTGATTATTGTGCAGTCAACTTAGGAAGCCCTACCTGCAGTGATTCATATCTTGATTGGTATAATTCCTGTCCTTGTCTCTCTTGTGTTCATCTTCCCCTTATCGAAATTGCGAGGACGCAATTTTTTGTAAGGTGGATGGATTGTAACACCCCGCTCCCGGAATACGTACTTAGTTGCGTATTCAGATTTTTCGATCGTATTTTTCGATTTACTTCCTGTATTTGTTTTGTATTGTGAATTATTTATGTGATCGTTTTGTCTTAGATTGGGATTCGTGGACTCGGAGTCAGCCCTAATCTGAACCGGGAACCCGATCCTAGTGAATTGCTCGATTTGATCTTTCCGCTATTCCGAATTGACCGATTTCAGTTTTAAATACTGTTTTCCAATATTTTAGATTTTCTATGATTTTCTGAAATTTTCCTGAATTAAATTGTAAATCTTCAAAACCGGTGTCGACCAGTACCGCTGACCGACTCTCGGATTTTTAATTTACAAACGGAGTTAAATTTCAAGAAATGGCTTTCCAGTAACTTCTTAAAATCACATTTTCTATCTAAATACTTTTTCTGAGAATTTTCTAAATTTATCAAAATTCCACTGGATTTGGTGTCGGCCAGTATCACTGGTTGATTCCAGGAATTTTAGTTTATAATTGGGATCAAAATTCTGAATTCCGCTTTTATATTACTTCTTAGAATGATATTTTATCCTTTCAGGAATTTTCGGGATTTTTCAGATTTTATCAAAATCCGGCCAACCCGGTGTAGACCGATATTAACGGTTGACTTTATGATTTTTATTTTGAAAATGAGATTGAATTTCTGAAAACCGATTTCACCAAAAATCTTTATATAATTTTATTATTTTTGAGAATTTTTGGGAGGTTTTCCAAGCTACTTTATTTTTTGACTTTTCCGGAGTTTTCGGTGTTTTCCCAGATACCGGAATAGTACCCAGATATTTTTTCACTTTTCTCTCTCCTCGCTAGACGCGAGTTTCACCAACCTAGGATTCTGCATTTAATGCAGAGATCCTCTCCGTGCTGCATTTAATGCACTGCTAATCAATTCCAATCAAGTCATTATGACTTTTGTCCTTTTGTTAAAACGCAGCCTTTTACATTTCCTCCTGGACGCGGCTTTCATCCCCGCGTCCAGTTCTTTTGGCCTGGACGCAGCCTTTTATATTGCATGGGACGCAGCCCATTTCCCTCCAATGAAACGCAGGTTTCATTATTTGGATCCCAAAGTCAACTTATAATATTATTTCCCTTATATATATATATATTATATATATATATATATATATATATATATATATATATATAATATATATATATATATATATACCCCACTCCTTCTCTCTCTTCCATTCATTCTTTTTCCTCTCTTCTTCTTTTTGTTTCCAGAGAGCATGGCAGCAAACGCAGCCATGGTGCTCCCTCCTTGGCCAGCCAAGATGCTCCACCTCTCCCCTTCATTTCCCCACAAATTTCTCCACCTCATTCTCCACCACCTCCTCCTTCATTTCAACCACAACCACACCTCCATACCACCTTCTTCTTCCTCTTTTCCACCATGAAACACCAAGGAACCCATTCTCACCACCAACTTCACCACCCTCTCCACCACCATATACACCACCTTGGCCACCAACGACCATGCCACCTTCATCCCCGCATCGTGCTCTTTCGATGACCTATAGCTTCGCTCTCCGAAGCTTCGTTTCCAAAACTCCAACTTTTGATTTTGAACTATACTTGCACCACAAGATGCTTGGGTTTGGGCTTGAACTATCGGATTCCGGCCGTCTCTGGCCAACTCCGGCCACCTCATTTGGATTGGGGCCGAGTTCTTCTTCGTCGGCAATATCTCCGGTGATCATTCCGGTAATCGTCCACGATTATTCCAGTGATCATTGCGGCTCCGGTGATTATTCCGGTAATCGTTTACGATTATTCCGGTAATCATTTCGTTGACAATTGCAACGATACCACCACCAAAGAGATCACCTTTTCCCTGTCTCTCTCTTTCTATCTGTTGATTGTTAGACGCGGATTTTACCTCCTGCGTCCAAGCAATTCCTTAACGCGACCTTCGCGTTCTTGCATCGACACAACGCGGATCTCATGCCCGCGTCTGTGTTCTATTCATTTTGTCGTGACGCAGAGTTTATACTCGCGTCCGCGTTCTCTTCACGTCCTGACTTGAACGCAGGTCTCGAACCTCGCGTTGTGGCATCCATGCGACGCGACTCCCGCGTCTGCTATTTTCCCGCGTCTGCCTATTTTCTCGCGTCTGCTTATTTCCCCGCGTCTGCCTATTTTCCCGCATCTGCCTCCCGCATCTGCCTCCCGCATCTGGATTCCAGAACTTGGGATTTCACAGTGTTTTCCAGAATTTTAGGCGAGTGTTCTCGCTCTCGCCTCCCTTTGGGTTTCCCGCTTCGTCGGGTCGACATGTGTTTTACTCCATGTTTTCATGTATTATGTATTGGGCTGAGTCCCTGTATTTGTGTATGGCCGAGTGCCAATATCTGGACATGTATTGCTCTGTGACGAATGCTTGTATTATGTTAGTTTAATTCTTATTCATGTGGTACTAATTGCAGGTCTTTCCGTTCTTCAGCCTCCGGTCACTCATTGTCTCGAAAGAGAAGTGTTTGGGACCGACAGGTCTTTCCGTTCTTCAGCCTCCGGTCACTCACTGTCTCGAAAGGGAAGTGATTGGGACCGTCAGGTCTTCGGCTCCGCCTGGTTATCATGATCAGCGTTCAGCGCTTTACCACTAGATTCGTCTAGGCGAGTTGCTGCCGGATTTTCCACTCACACTTTAAGTCGGGTCGTCCCGGTAACCTCGCCAGGCGCTCCAGTGTTAAATACTGTTTGCTGTTTGTGCCTTCAGCTTGCTCAGCTCCGTTTGATTATGCTCAGCTACTACTCTATCACATGCCATATATTTACCTGATGTGTTACCACTTGACATGCCATTATTTCATACTTGTAATTTACATGCTATTACTTGGCAAGACCCCTTATTATGACATGACTTGCCATCGGACTAATATCAATCTCTTGACATGACTTGTCACCTGCCAAATATCACCCTCCTGTCATGCTATCACTTGACACCCAGCATGATATACTTGACCTTGTGATTATCACGTTTACGGGAATCCTGCCTTGTTATCCTGTATTGTATACAGTGACCTGTTATCCTGAATGGAACTAAGTGCCACACGGAGCAAAGTGCCACACCACATACGTGGTGGGGGCCACCTTTTGAATCTGTGGGGGCCACCTCTAGAATCCATCCCCCTCAGAGCAAAGTGCCACATGGAACAAAGTGCCACATCACATACATGGTGGGGGCCACCTCTTGAATCTGTGGGGGCCACCTCTTGAATCTGTAGGGCCATCTCCTGTTATGACCAGTTATTCCCGTAATCTGATAATATTGATAAGCCATAAAAAGGATAACTTGCATGGGGAATGGGAGGAAGTGATGGATACCGGTATGATGCCTTGCTTATAGTAGTGGAATACCAGAACTGACGATTCGTGTTAGGGGGATTTAAGGCCCTCAGAAGATGCGTGTTAGGGGAATTTAAGGCCCCCAGGCTGGTCCCGGGCGTACGGGAACTACTATAAGAAGAGCTATCAGTCCTTCATCAGCTTCCATTAACAACCTCGGCTTGCTTATATATGGATGTATGTGTGTTGAGATGTACACCAGGACACATACCTAGATATATGGGTCAGACGAGTAATAATAATAAAAGATGCCAACTACGATTCCTGTTATGCCTGTTATGAACTCCCGTTATGCTTGTTATGATTCCTGTTATGCCTGTTATGTATTCCTGTTATGACCATTTATTGTGCTGTTCTGTAACTTAGGTTGTACGCGCTTGGATTACGGTAACATGAGGTAAAGGTATATAGATGAGGGTTTCCTTGTTTGGATTATTCCTTCGAGGTACTAATCTCATGGAGCCGTGACCTAAACCTGTACAATCGAATTTGCCTGTATCGGACTTTACTTCGGATTTTCGGATTTATGATTATTATATTATACTCGTTCATGTCTTGCCTTTCCCCTTATATTCTATTCCACCAGTCTCCTGCTCTTGTTGTATTACGCCATGTGCTTATCTATGCTCGCCACTTGGCTTTCGTATCACCACTCGCCTGGGGAGTTTCATCTGACTCCCCTGGATCCTCATGTCCAGGTCATGGAGCTTAGAGCGTGTGGGTTCCCCTAGTTGCTGATCAGAGTGGCGCAGCTGAAGCATGGATCCCCAGAACGTCTAGAGCTCTATTCTTCCAGGCCCCTTGTGTGCCACTCGAGTTTTCCTTTTGTAAACTCGTGAGTGCCTGTGTACTGTTCATACTTATACATCTCTTTGTAATCTCGCAATTGCGCATATCAGTGATGTAATATTCATGTAATATTGGATCACCTCTGGTGATAACTTTGTAATTGTACTCATATGTTGGAATGTATAATGCACCACTTGCTTCCGTACTCTGATTCTTGCCTGTACTGATGCTTAGCGTATATACGTGAGGGTATTTCTGACCTGCGTATATACGTCGCAGTAACGTCTCCGTACCGCCGGATCGGGGCGTTACACCACACCTACATCAAACACAAGATGTGGGGACTTTGGTACCCATTTTCTTTTGGGTCCACGGGGTTAGCATTATTCGGAATCCAAGCATTTTTATTAGTATAATTTATAGAATTTACCTTATCATAACAAAACTTTGCTAAGTAACCTTTGCGGTCGCAATGTGTACATTTGTACACTCGAGTATGCACATGAGAATGAGTGTGATCATAATGTGCAAAGTATGCATATGTGTGCTGTGGGTGATATGCGTGAACATGAGGAGCTTGTTTCTTTTGAAACAAGGTTTACAATCCATTATGATTAAATGCACAATTGCTCAAAGTTGAGCTCAAACAATTTATTCTATTTTTCAAAAATTGGATCTCATTTTTATCAATAGTAGCATGAAAAGTATGGTGAGAATGAGAATCAACACTCTTTTTCTTTTTAGAAATATTTTCCTTTTCTTTTAAAACAATTTTTCTTTTCAAAGAGTTGTTTTCATCCAAAGCAATCTCTTTTTCTTTTTTCACCAAAGTGATTTTATTTTTCAAGGAAGTATTTCCTTCACAAAGATCATTTAATTTAGAAGTCAAGGAAATATTATCCTTTTTCAACATATCATTTTCTTTTGAAACACATGCAAATTTATTTTTAAGAGAGTCATTTTCTTTTAACAAAGAAGTGTTGTTCTTTTTCAATTTATTATTATCCTTTTTAAGTAATCATATTTTTCAAGAAGTTGCAAAATGAAGCAAGCTCATCATAAGACATGTCAACATCCTCATCAAATTCGGATTCGGAGTTTACCTCAACGGGGTTATCCCCTTGGACCATGTAACACATTTAGAAGCATCACTTTCATCATCCGAGTCACTCCCCGTATAATATTGCTTTTGTTCGCCAAGGGAGACTAAAGTGTTCCATACTATAAAAGTCGAATCAAAATTAAGAACCCTAGATAAATATTCATCATTTAGAGTTCTCTTTAAAGCATGAAGGCTTTTGTATTAGCCTCAAGATTTTTGCCATTTAAACAATATGAATCTTTAATAATGGCAAATAAACATGAATACCTAGGGCTTTGAGGTACATTGACATCTTAACCTTCCAAGTTTGGATGTTAAGAATATCAAAAGTGGGAGGTGACATAAAATCCATGTGTGTATATAAATATTGTGATTAGCTATGAATGAGGATATTTAACTCTAGGTTGTTAGACCAAAATCAAGAGCACCAAGCTCTGATACTAATTGAAATCACCTAGAGGGGGTGAATAGGTGACTAGTTAATCTAATGGTGAATTAATACGGAATTAAAACTATTTATGCAAACTAAAAATATTAAGCTAAACACACCAAGTATAACACAAGAGTGTAGCCGAATTCCCAGTGAAGGGCTCTAGACTATCTCCTCAAGATCCTTTAGATAAGAGTTGAGGTGCCGCAATGGCTCTCTTGGTTGAATACAAGTGTGAGCAAACAATCCCCAAGCATATATCAATATAAGCACAAGTATATCAAGCAAGTAAAGATAAATGCAATATAAGCGTGTAAGATATAAACACAAGTGAGAGATAGAGAGAGCAATCATAAACACGGGAGATTTGTTTCGAGGTTCGAGCACCCTTGCTCTACATCGCCACCTTCAACACTATGAAGGATTTCCACTAGAATCGATCCCACCGGATCACTCGGTGCCGCAACACTTACAACGAGTTCACACTAGAACTCCTTGGACTCACTAGTCCCTCTCTTGTTCCCGTAAGAACTACACACGCAAGCACACTAGCTTGCCGAGGCCGCACCTCTACACCGAGCTCTCACTAGAACTCGAAACAACGCGAACCCGCAAGTCCGCCTCCTCAAATACAAAGTAGAATACTTTGGTGATCACAACACTTTGATCACATAAAACACTCTCACAACAAAGATCCCTATAGGATTGATATAGCAATGGATAGCTCAAGTGTGTGTGAGAAAACTAGGATTGATTTTGGTGGTGGAAAACTCAAGAAATCTCTTTTTCAAAACACTCTTGAAAAACTCTCCTTTTGATATGAAAGTATTTGGCTCTAAAACAAGTGGAGATAAACAATTAGAAGATAGGAAAAACTAGCTTGAAAACCCACTTCAAATCTTTTAGAAAACAGTCCAAGGGAACCCCAATTTATAGGCTCCCAAAATATGGCCGTTGGAGGCCAACTCAGCAGGATTCCCTGCTGTCAGTCGACCGACCAACAGTCAGATTTCTGACCATTGTGCCATCGGTCGACCGAGGCTTGGATACAAAGAGCAGAAGCTCTCTACCGGTCGACCGCCCGGTCGACCGGGGCCAGATCCAGAGAGCAGAACTCTCTGGCTGTCGACCGGGTCGATCGACCGGCCCTCTAGCCAAACAAGGCCGTGCACGTTTATGCACATCGGTCGACTGCCCGGTCGACCGACCTCTGGCGGTCGACCGTGTTGTCGACTGACAGAAGGCCAGAACACAGGTTTTTAAGGGATTAAAACATGATCTTTTTACCTTTAATAAAATCCCATAAATTCTCATAAATTCTACAAAAATAAGTTCATTAATGTACTTTGATATACAAACATGTCTGACTAAAAATCAAAACATGTTACAAACATTTTGAACTATTTTGTGATATAGAAATTTTGGCTTAAACAAAAATTTGTATTTTTCAAAAACAATCTCTAAATTGAAAAATGATTTTTCTAAAACTTCTCCAAATACAAAAATAAGATATTTTAAACACTTTTGAAGCTTAGTGTATATAGATATGATCCACTACACATATATGATGAAATATCTATATTTTTGACAAATAAGCTCTAAAATAAGTTTTGATAAAACACATGTATATTTTTAAGCTTAAAAACCAAAACGGTATTTTTCAAAACGAAAACTCTATTATGAAAACACATATAAATCTTGTATGTGAGTGTATATAAACTTGAGCAATCCACCAACTAATCTATCCTTTACATTTTATCTAAAAATAAAATCTTAACACTTACAAATATGACACAAGTCTTCTTGAAAATCTTCTCTTGAAGGTCTTCTTCTCCTTCTTGACTTGGTCCAAGCCTTGATCCAATGAGCTAGACTCCTCTTGAGTACTTGATGCAATTGATGCGCGAGCTCTTGAATCAACACGTGCTAGCTCCAAAACTTTGACTTTAAATTCTTTGTTAAAGCTAAACACCAACTAAGATCTTGATCAAATATCTGATGCTAATTAAACACAAGATCATTAGTACTATAACTACATGAGTTAATCATCATCAAAAGTAAAGTGATGGGCCTTTGGGCCAACATGTGTTTGACTATCGTGTGAATGGATAAACATGTGTGGGATTTACTATAACATACACACATAGGTTAGCCTATTATATACAAGAATATGTATAAATGAGACTAGCTAATACTTACACCCATGGGATTATCTACTATGCATAAAGGTATGCATACATGAAAATAGCTACAATATATTTACCATAGGATTGTCTATAATGTACACTTAAAGTCTAGAAACCATGTTCATATGTTATCGTTCATACACACATATACTTATAACTTAACAAATTCCACTTTACTTTAAACTTGACAATTAAACTACCTACTATTATTTTGGAGTTTGGATGTTCTACTAACCCTTGAAGAGATCACTCCCGATTAGCAAGCTTATTTTACCGGCTATATTAGAGTCTAGAAGATCATAACAACATCATTAGTAGCCTATAAATGAAAGAGCTATAAATGAAAGAGAGTAAGAATGGTGTAGTAGGCCCAAAGATTTCTTACCTTCTTCAACCAAAAATCACCCTCCTATCTTGCTAACCTAGGTCAACATTATCTTCAAGAAATTAATCCCTCTAAGGTGATGTTAGATCACCACTTTTTCATACTCTAATAGGTTTTTAGAGAGAATAATAGAGGCTTAAGAAAGTTTTTTAGCAATTAGAAAGGAAGGGGGAGAAGAGTGAGTAAATGAATGAGAGAGAGTGAGTGAGTGAATGAAAGAATGGAGGAGGGAGAAGGAGGGCTGCTGGCTGCCCTTGGCCGGTAGCAAGAAGAAGGGAGGGGGTGAGATTTTGGAGAAGGAGAAATGAAGAAAGAGAGAGTGTGGGTTGCCAAATGAAGATTTTCTCCCATATGTAATCCTATATACATCAACCTCCTACAAGGAGATCGTGCCAAGTGACCCTTAAAATTATTACTCCACCTCTCCACCTTACTCCTATAGGTAAGGCTCCATACCCCTATAGGTAAGGCTCCATACCCCCCCTTCATGATGCATTTGTACGCCACAAGTATGGTAGGAAGTATGGTAGGAAGAAAGTCAAAGATACATGTGTATTTATACACTTATACACAACTTTATACTTGTATGTATATGTATAAAGATTTAGTGTAAATACCCTTCATGGATTCTTGTCCCCATATCATACCCCTAAGGTGATATAGAGTCTCAAGTGTATTAACTAGTAATTAATTAAGGTAAGTGTTACACCTTTGGCTGTTTATCGTCATGCCTTGGGCCATCTCAGGCCTTATCTGAATGCATCCTTTCTTTAGTTGTCTTACAACACTTAGACCCGTTGTAATTTTTCCTGAAGCTCCACCTCGAAGTGAGCTCCTTTCAAGCTTTTTATAAAACTCCTTGACCTAGTTTCTTTCTCTTAGCTTGCATTGCATCATCACCGCCACCAGCAATTTCTGTTTTGTGAAGCCTTTCCGACCATGGGGGCTCTGCTGATCTTGAGACAATCCGCCTCTAATTTTGCTATGGTCTTATCATTTTTACACGAACATTGTCAAAGACTTGTCGTGTTATGGTCTTCCATCGATCACTTTGTGATGGTTCACCTCCCATCTTTGTTTTCATCTTGAAACTTACTATCTTCACATAATTGCCATGGTCTTAACGAGCCTTCCTGCCACACGCTGCCATGGTCTTCCTTCCATCAATCAGGGCTACCATCCACCACTGTATTGATATTTGTCAGATCTATTACCCTGCTATTGATGATCTTCAAATCTGATAGATCCACCAATGCCTGCAATAATCTCACCGTGTCACGACTAGTCCGTCGTAACTTTGACCGTGATTTTCATCGATTCTTTCAACTCATCTGCACAGAACCTGCATCAGACATTAGAAACTCGTCGAGTTGCACCCACCATTGCATCCAAAATGTTGAATAATATAGGGTTCGACACCTTGATCCTTTGAATCCGACTACAATTGCACAATCTACCTTCCGATCAATCTCATTCATTAATCATCTTATTAGTCGACTACTGTATAATACTTCCTCTCTGTATCTGCCCATTAGTCGACTGGTACTTCTGATTAGTTGACTAATGATCTTATTAGTCGACTATACAGTCGACTAATCTATCTTGATCTGCTTCTTTTCTTCTCTCCAAGTCATCATCTTCTCCAACTTGATTGGATCTTCTTGAGCAATCATCTCCTCTTGAAAATAAGACAAAATCCTAGCAGTCAGAAGGCCCACAAGTGTGGTGTAATTGACAAATGCCACTTGGACTAGGAAGAGAACTTAATTCAACAATTTCAAGAACTGTTGTTCTTTAAGGGTCAACACCTCAGGCAGGGAAGAGCATCCTCCAGCATAAGTCCAGTCTAGGATGTCAGGTGGATATGTGGATTGTTATAACAAGCTTAGAGGTTGAATTTAGGAAACACATGAATAGTACTTAGTGTTGGTTTCTGCTTAATAGAAATCAATTTGACAACTATTCAAGATCACTGAAATATCAACAATCTAATTGGCCAGGTCGGCAAGTATCAGGTGGGAGGTTTTCCGTTCAATAGAACGTTCCTTAATTTAAGAACCACCTTTCAATTTCCTTCCTTGGTTAAATACCAATTAGACTGAATCTAAATCAGTCTCGATATACTGAATATCAGTATATCCCCTGTATAAAGAAATTAATTCACTTATACAGTACTTGGAGTGAGGTACGCTTAGAGCGAATCTTCTTAAGACAATTACGTCCCCCGCACCGGTGCTAACGGGTTACTGGACGCTGGTCTCCCAAGATACAACACTCCTTCACGGTATTTGGATAGCACTACAAAATCACCGTACGGTCGAACCGTAGTCAACCAGTACCTTCACAGAATCGTTGAAGCAGCAGGACAAAGACAAATTTCGAGTGAATATATGCCTTTACTTTGGAGGAGCACCCATTGTAGAAGACGAAGGAAGGTTGAAGAATATTCTTCTTCAGAAGTCCCAGATTCAGACAACAATTCTATTTCAAGAATCTGTTGAATTTTCTGAGCCCTCTTTCAGAACGAATTTTACAGAATCTCCTTTGGAAGTTGCTCCGGAAACTGACTTTCCCACTTCTCGCTGGAAGTTGGTTAAGAACTCCACTTCCCAGTTCAGAAACTCGCTTCAGTCCAGAACTCAGAGAGAGAGATTATTTCTCGTTTGGTGTGTCTGAGAAAGAGAAACTGGAGCGCTATTTATAGCGCTCCGGGAGGGGCATTTTCGTCTGCTATTTTCCAACAGTTGCAGCGGTTCGGACTGAACCGTCGCAACTGTTCGGTCCAACCGCCCAACCGCACAGACGGTTTTCAGACATCCGTTGGCGGGCGGTTTGGATCCGGAGCGGGTCTGGTTCGGGTAGCGGAGCGGGTATGCTCTCAACCCATACCCGTGAGACCCGATTCAAAAAGAACCAGGCCGGGTAGGGAACCCGAACCCAAACCCAGACCCAGACCCAGACATTGTTGATTTCTGCTTAACAGGATCAATCCTTAGGAGTGCTAGAACGGCCAAAAGTTTGGTTTGAGATCAACTATCAAAGTACGATGATAGAAGTTATAGAAAAGCAATGGTGGAAAAAATTAAGGGATAGTGTTAAAATAATGCTCATTTCACATATTTCTAATATTCACTATCAAAGCAATGTGATGACAGATGTAGATCACAGACAAGCGGTAGAAATGCATGCATGCATGAAGAGCAGAAACATAAGAAATATTGTAAATTATAAGGCCTAAGGTAAGAACCCATGGTAAAATAATGGTAAATATCAAAAAACAATATTTCCTGTACATTTAGTAAAAGTGAACAGCATGTAGATGAATCTTTTTACAACATATATAGAATCTAGCACTGTGGTGAAGCAACAGCTGTAAAATTGATATCTCTAGCTTCTACATTCTATAAACACATTTTTACGCTCTGGCCTGTGGGTAAACTTTAAGTTCATTCTTTGCTTACCCTTTATTTCGCTGTTTGGTTGCAAGGAACTGGGCGGAAGCAAGGAAATAAGGAAGTATAATTGCTCACTTCCCTATCTATCCAAACACCGGAAAAAGAAAATAAGAAAACCTCTTTTCCTTTTATCTTTTCTCTTTTACACAAACATTTCCTCACTTTCAGAGTGCTACAGTTAATTTTGTGGTCATGTAAATCTCATTTGTAATAAATTGTAGCACAAAACAGTTAATTTTTTGACCATGTAAATCTCACTTGCATTCTAATTACAGTCTATTTTTTATTTTTCTTAATTAATTTTTATTTTAATATTATTTTACGGTCAACTTTGTGGTCAACTTTTCCGCTTCCACTTTCACATTACCATCCAAACACCGAAAAAGATAAAACATTTTTCAAACCACACTTCCCAACAATATCCAAACACCGGAAAACTTACTAACCAATTCCCAAGTTCCAAAGGGAATTATTACTACTTCCTCAATTCCTCACTTCCTCACTTCCACCCTTAACCAAACAGGCATTGTGAAACAAAGGGGTTTCGTGTAAAACCTTGGCAAAAAATGTCTTTGTATACACTTGAATAAAACAAGGTTATAGTTAACTCAGAAAGGTTACATTAAAGATTCATTCACACATGGAAACATCACTGAGACAGTCAATAGCACTGACTTCTCAAGAAATCAACGTTTTACAGGCCGTTTGTTTCGCGTAAAACTCCATAATTCGTAAATGACTTACTACCCAGTTACAACTACGGCGTTTATTTAGACCGTAATTCATAAAAGACTAACGTAACTCAACTCACACTCACTTGCAACCCAGTTACCACTCACTTACACCCAGTTACAGTTAATTTTGTGGTCACATAAATTTGTAATATTTTTTTATATTAATATTAAAATTTTTTAATATTTAACTTTTTTAATATTTATTTGCAGTATTAAAACTTTTAAAATCACCAAATAGTTAATTTTGTGGTCAATTTTTTCACTTACGACTTATACATTACGACAACGAAACACCGTAAAGTACAATACACTTTCCCACTTTACAATTTTATATTACCAACCAAACACCGTAAAATTTACATACATGTAACTCATTTATAATTGTAAAAGACTTTACCAATTACAACTACAAATTACGGCCAGTTACGACAACCAAACAGACCAATGTATTGAACACGAAAGCACTTCTTTCTCATATTACAACAAATCAAAGCAAAGGAAACATCCATCCAACTCTGTATCATTACCAATGAAAAGAACAAAAATCATTACCAATGAAAGAACAAAAAGAGATGTAAATTAACAAATATGCTGAACATTGAAAATTTACTGGAGATCCAGAAACAGAGAATGCAAGAAAAAACTTGCAACGCAGCTCTGCAGATGAAAGAATATCATAAATTTTAAAGACAAAAACTGCAACTATAGGTCAGTTGGGTAAACAGCAACTTGTTTTGCACAATCAGATGTTGAAGACATGCCAATAATGTTAATACCAGAAAGGAACAGCCAACTTCCATCAACTCAAGAATAGATAAACAAACTAATTTGAGAACCAGGAATTAGTGAATTCACTCGGCGTTCCTTCAACATTGACTCCATTTACCCACCACCACAACAATAATCAGCAGAAATAGCATTATAATGCAAATGATACTACTATCAATATGCAAACTCGTAAGATATAAATTCAAAAACTGATAATCTATAGTGAATATTATGTCTCCAGAACAGAAAATAAACTAGAATTAGACTTCAACGAGGAAGTTTAAGACACAAACAGCACACTAATCCAAAGACAGAATAGCAGAAACCTAAATGACTGTTCTAAATATAGCTAACTTTCAAATTTTCGACTACTACACCCAAAAGTTACACAATTGCATTGGCTGCACTAGCAATCCTTGGCCACAGATCGGCACACTCCTTTCCAATAGGCCCAGTGATGGCAGAACCTGCAACCGAACAACATAGTAGAAAAATCAAATTTGAGGTTTAATTAAAAACCACAAGGGAGTTAAAAAGCTTTTAGATAAACTAAACCAAGTAATCAAATTTGATCGCATATCCAGCTAAAAAAATCAAAATTAAGGAAATAACAATAATTCTTACCTGTATTCTATTTCTGTCAAATATGATCACAATGATATGATTGTAATGTTTCAGGAACTACTTAGTGGGCAAAAATGGCAAGAACCCCACACGTAATCAAGAAGAGTCATAAAATTGGTCAAGCAAATGACAGGATCTAAAAACAAAGCCAAGCTCGACAAACAATAGGAAGTCAATGAAAAGCTTGCAAGTCACTATCATATTAGTGGGAAATGGCACTAACTAATTTCATTTGATTAGATTTTAGCTGCAAGAGAGAGAAAGTGAAAACAGCAAGAAACTGTTAAAAGCAGACCTCACAGCCATTTTTGTCAACATGGTAGAAATTGGCATAGTATAGCAGAACAGCAAGCTCTGGCCTCCAAGACCAATGTGTTTTCAGGACCATACAAATAGCTTCCACATTCAGGGATAATAGGCTACAAAAACAATTCCACTTTATATAGCAGATCTTTTCATCCAGTAAAAGCTAATTAAGACAATAAGTGAATCCATTTCGGGTGTAAAAGAAAAAAAAAACTTCTTCGTTTCGTCGACATAGATTTTCTATATCTTTTACCAAAAATTAAGCATGCAGTGAATGTCAAAATTCGTAGGGAGCTCATGTAAGGCAACCTTGGACAGGAAAGTAGGAAACAATAAATTGTTGGCAAAACACCAGCCAGACAGCTTTTGCATGACTTGTCGATAGCAGGAATTGATCATATTCTGATTGTTATATTACCAATTGGTAAACACCAAATGCACTAGCAATCCATGATTATCAATTTTACAATAGAATTTATCATATTGTGTTCAAGGTAAGACCATAGCATGTAATTCCATGTGGTCTGGACTTGAGAAACTGTCATAAAAAAGTTAATGCTAATTAAGTTGACTAATTCATTCTCCGCTGTCATGCACACAGATGAAGAAGATCACAGTTTAGAATTAAAAGTACATTTCAGTCAGTTAATCCAGGAATATTTTCAGAATGTTATAACACATTTGCCTTACCTTTCATTTCTCCCTTCGGATTCACAATAACTCCAGCATTATCTGAAAAATTGGGGGAAAATATAGCTAATTAGAGACTTGAAGGTGGCTCCCACAAGATTATGAGTACATCATGTCCAACAAATGAAAAAAATCAACCAAATAGAACAGTAAAATTATCAAAGACCAAAGTCATTTTCTGTAAATAAATGAAACAGCAGACACAATCACAATGAGCATGAACCTGAAGCATGACATCCAAGAAACCAGCATTGCTTAGTGGCTTAAGGCACATAAATACACAGATGGACTAGAAAGCATGAAAAGCATATACTGAACTTTATCCACAATAGCAATAAGATACCAAGCCCCCTATAGTAGAAACATATTTTGAACAGTTGAAAACTAAGAACATAATATTCACTTTGGAATGTATATAAAAATAAGTCATTGTAAGGAAAATTACAATAGGAATGCATTTGTGCTAACCAGAAAAAATGCCTGGTTAGGTCTTTTTTCCTTCTCAATGAAGGAAGAATCTTTTTGCTTAAGATCATTTACCAGGAGACAGGTAACATGATGCAAGAGTAGAGGCAACATGCTGTTTAATGCTGGCTAAACCAATATATGCTTATTACTACAAATGGCCAATGCTGGCCACTCAATGTGTAACAAAGCAACTTAAAAACAATAGTGACAGCAGCATAACATGTGAAGTTATGAGTAGCATCAGTATCAACTGCAGTAGTTATAATCTACCCGAGGAAATATGACTACTGCAGTAGTTATACGCTACACTAGTAAATATAACAAAATAACTCCTCATGCTCATTTTCTGACACAAAAACCAAATATTCTCAAAAAAAATATCAAAATTTCTGCAGCAATAAAATAAACTTTACCAAAGAGAGTCATCAAAGTTTGTTGATTCGTAAGTTAATAATCACTTCAAAAATAATCAATAAGGTTGCTAAACACGACCTTAAAATTTGCATATTTAACTTCATTTATTAACAACTCATATTAGGACTCATTATAATCAACAAAGAATAGTTCTTGCTGCTGCTGTAGAAGTTCATTCAAATGGGAACATAAGTGAGCAATTGAATAAAAAAACAGTATAGTTATATACCCATATCATGAGTCACAAACCATTATCCTCGAACCAAGTGATCACATCTATGAAAAGAACTGACAGTTTTAAGTGAAAGTTCACCATTTTAGATAAAACTTAAATGATCAGTTCCTAATAAAATTATATAAGGAGTAAATTATGGGAAACCGATGGAAAGCTCATTCAACATTTAAGATTCCAATTAAAACAGCATTTACTTTTATTTCAGCCATTTATTTTCATTTCCTGGAAAAATCGACATCTTGAGCTGAAATCAAACTTCCAATTGACTAACAAAAAGGTATAATGGCAAAACTTTGGACATAGACTTTACACAGCCACTGTCATGCAAGCAACTGCAAGCAAAGGGATAGAAACGTTAGCAGACGTGAATGAAGAAGTATGATACCTTCAAAATACATGTAAACCCCATCCTTTCGGCGCCATGGCTTGCGCTGCCTCACAATGACAGCAGGCATGACCTTCTTCCTGAGATCAGGCTTCCCCTTCTTGACGGTGGCCATGACCATGTCACCAACACATGCTGAGGGAAGACGATTGAGACGGCCCTTGATCCCCTTAACTGAGATGATGTAGAGGTTCTTCGCCCCGGTGTTGTCAGCACAGTTCACCGTTGCTGCCACTGGTAAACCAAGTGACATGCGGAACTTGTTTCCCGCAGAACCACCACGCCCTACAAAATTTTTCCAAAACGATATGATTTTTTTATGCCCTAATAAAGTATTCAAACTCTAATAATAATTAATGCATTCTGATATCAAACGAACTCAAGGAGGACACGCGAAAACAGTCTGGGAATGAGGCATGGAGATCAAAAAATATGCAGTAGCAACTGTATGAAGGAGAAGAGAAACTGATCAATGGCATACTATACCTATAAAGTAACACTTTCCATGTTTAATGCTTCAAGAATTGATATGGAAACTGAACATATTTTTAAATAAATATAAATATCAAAATGTCTCTTCTACTCTAAATATAAAATGGAATTGTTAAGATAAAACTATCAAGTTTCCGTATCATTCTGCATGTCTGCAAGATTTTCTACTTAAAATTTAGTCCAAGTTTCTTGAAACCTGATTGTCCAGACAGGAAGCACATAGATCCTCCAAAAAGGCACATATAGGTCTCAAAAGGGATGCTAAGCTGTACAATGCAAACTGCATTCTAATGAACTTCACTAAGTGACCAATGAAGCAAATGAAGAATGAAATGAGCACAAAAACCCATCAACTCAGTAAATGGCTAACACCGCTCCGAGACTCAAAAAACTTTTAAACTTGTACATCACTAAACAGCTGGTGTTATCAGCATTCAGATGGTTATATGAATAATAATCATGTGCTTCCACTGGATTATTAATTTTTGAACATTTTATCCTTGGCAGCAGTGCTCTTATCCTAGGTTGAAATTGGCTTAAAATATGATCTCTTCAAAGTTTAATTTTTAACCACATTGAAATGTATTCACGATCGCTGAATAGAAGGCACAGCTCGACGCTACGAAAATCCTCATTTGGGTTAAAACCCTAAACACTGCATAAGCTTGCACAGTGAATATGATCCAATGAAAACTTTAAAGATCATGGCAATGATTTAGTGTAGCGGTTCATGGATCTTTACGGTAAGACAAACCACCAGTAAACCCTAAGAACTATTTCCAGGATGTAACACTTGATCAAGCAAATAAACAAAGTAAAAACACACAAGATCTAAACGAGGATCGCTTTGTTTTAGGAATTGAGGAATGAAACGAAAGCAAATTAAATCGATTAATCAAAGCATAAACCCTAAGTTATTCGCTGATCATCAGCGAGACGGGAGGAGAGGTTACCTCGCTTCGACATCGTGGCAAAGCTCGATCTTCAAGGGTTTGACGACGGCGGCTCTCAGAGATTTTATAGTGGAGAAATTCCTAGGGTTTTTCGGCCAATTACCAAAATGGCCATGTGTGGAAAACGTGTGATTGAAAATTTGAATTTGCAAACAATATGTGCGTCTTCTTTGCAAAAAAAAAAAAAAAATTTTAAAATGTAACATAAAATTTTGTTTTGATTTGCCTGTGAAGACTCCTATTTTCCTTTAAAATGCTTCTGTATGGCCCCCATTTATTGCATTCCGCGCGTCTAAATTTTACTAACAAGCTGTGTGTATTGAGGGCATTCTTGGTTTGATGGGAGTGGAAGGGAAAATATGTCGGTAAGAAATAAGATTGAAAAATATGAAAGTATAGTAAAAAATTGAAATTTATACGGTTCTCATTTCTGACGTTTAGTTGTAATGTAGAAGAGTGAGTGAAAAAATATATTGCGTTTTCTAGTGTTTGGTTAATAATGTGAAAGTGAGAAAGTTAACATAAAATAATATTAAATTAAATATTAATTCTGAAATAACATTTTATAACTGTAATTAGACTGTAAGTGAGACTTACATGACATCAAAATTAACTATTTTGAGTTACAATTTATTACAAGTGAGATCTACATGACCACAAAATTAATTATACTCCTTTAATAAAAGTGAGAAAATAGTAACATAAAAAAGGAGTGCAAAAGAAGAAAGAGAAAAGAAAAATGTGTTTTCTCATTTCTCATTTTTGATTCAAAATAAATAAGGAAAGTGAAAAATGAGTTTTCTCACTGGACACCAAACAGGCCCCTAATACAAAACTTAAATTTGGTATTAAACGAAGTTGTGCGCAAATCTTGTGTTGAATTTAGAAACGCAGCTTCATAAAATTGAAGAGCGTGTGGATATGCAGATCAGTCACTTGTTTACTGGCACTACACTATAAAGTGAGAATAAATAATGATTTATTTGAATTATTCTCAAATTTTCAGACTAATTTACACTAATTTATATACTTGCAAACTTTTGACTCTTAAAGGCCACACACGAGCTTCTGCCCATTTGAGAAAGTAAAACAAAACTTGGGGAAAACCCATGTGCAGTCTAATTTTATTGGCATGATGGATTTTTAGGAACTTGTAATATTTAAGGCGAACTATAGTCTATCTTAAGTTGTAGTTATAAGTTCACAAAATCTAGTTTATAAAATCTTTAACTATAGTTCTTAAGTTGTTAATTTTGTATTATATTAGGATCCTATGCTAAGTTAGCCCAAGCCCTTATTTTCTTCCTTCTATATTTTGGAGTTAAAAGTGAGTTTGAATCCGTTACAAGTCTATTAGTTATAAGTAGCCAATCATGTTGGCTTAAGGTTGCAATCACCGGTTTCTTATTTTTATGATAGGAAAACTTATGTAGTTATTTAGTACTAATCAAATTCAAGTATTCAAGTATTTTTTAGGGTTCATAAAGATTCAAAGTGTTTCTTCCTCAAAAGGGGTATTGAAGTTTGAAGCTCACTCAAAGATGAGTTTCAAGTTAGGACAATCAAGATTGATTCTTTGGAGAAACGCACAAGAAGATTGCTTGAAGACATGTAGAGCTTACGTAAGGAAATAGTATGTTTAAAATATAGTGTGTAAAATTGATACGCAAGAAGTCACACACACACAAGATACAAGTTCTCAAAATACGAGTTTTAATATCTAGTTTTTCGTTATGATATTTCACAAGGTTTGGTATTTGATACATGTCCCATATTTTTTCAAGTTTATATATCCTATTTATATCATGTATTCCTAAGTCTATGTATTGTCAAAATATTTTTCTAACTACTATAAAATATTTAAAAATTAGTTTAAATTCAAAATTTATCCAAAATATATTTTTAGGCTAGGTCGGTCGACCGAACCTCAGGGCCATTTATGACCTTAGCCTGTGCATGTCATGTATGTTTGTCGGGCGACCAACCGGTCGACCGGCAAATCTAGCAGTCGACCGGGACATCGACCGATTGGCACTAGCTTGCTTTGAGTTGAGATCGGTCAACCGGGCGGTCGACCAACGTCAATGGTTAGTTCAAACTATTTGAACTACCGGTCGACCGGGCGGTCGACCGAAGTTTTGTCAAGCTACAGTAACTGTGGCGCCCCCTCCCGCGGATACGGGGACGCCACTGTGACGTACATACGCAGGGCGATGGTACCATCACGTATGTACGCTAAGCATCAATACAATATAGGAATCAGAGTGCGGAAAAACGTGGTAATATACATTCCAACATAAAAGTACAACTACTCAGTCATCACAGTATGTGACATAATATTACATAAATATTACATCACCAGGTAGAACAAAAGTAGATTGTACAGGGTACAAAAGATAAGAACTCACGAGCTGGAAGATGGAATCTCGTGAGCAGGAAAGACGGGATGAAGCTAGAGCTGATCCGCCTGCTCCTCGAAGTAGGCGTGGTCCTCAGCTGAAGGGTCCACCTCGGTCCAAGCTTGAAGATCTGGACATGCAAATTCAGGGTTGTTAGTGGGTAACCCAACGAGTGCAAGAAGAACTCAAATGGTAAGTACAAATAAAAACAAGTGCATCAGATCAAGTATAATGTACCCAAATTAGTAAGCATGGAATAACCACAATAATTAGTGAAATATGGAAATGACATTAGAATTTATGTGGCATGAAATAAAAGCAAGTATTGCAAGTCAAAAGTCATGTAATCAAATTAGCAACTATGGAGTAACTACAATAAATAGCAAGTATGAAAATGATAATAAAATTCATGTAGCATGAAGTCGATTATCAAGTTATTATTAAGACTCGTTCAATTTGTATGTTTCGGTATATGGCCCGTACCATAAACTTCTGCATACAAGTCGAGCGAGGTTGGTTATTGAAAATTGATTGGGAACGACGAACCATGTTTAGAATGGATACCGTGCATGCCTGAGACAACGGTTCAGGAGTATCCAGTACTGAGCCGGAATGTACCGCTAGGTACCGGGACTTACTATATGCCCGAAGGTCCTAGTATACGCCCGAACAAGAATAGAGTGTCACCGTTCCCTACAGGGATATACCCAGGGGATTATAGCACACCCGGCAGGCAGGCGGGGGGGGGGGTAGGGTGCCAGTATACCCCTCAGGTCGAATCCCAGGAATTAGTTGTACAACATATGTATGGCCACCATAGACACAGAAGCTATATTGATACCCATCAATTTCCCCCGTCCCGGTATAAGTTGTTTAAATATAACAGAGTGTCAAATAATAAAGTCCACAGGGTATTCACAAAAGTCCAGTATCCATGATTATCCTATTATGGGGGTCAACAAAAGTATAATATCAGGAGTAATGTCATGAGCCTCCCTATTTCAGGGGTTCAAGTATACACGAGTTCAGGAGTACAGGAATTCAGAAGTACCAAATGTCTAGTAATAATATAATAATCATGCCAAGTCCCCGTAAAAGTGATAGTCATGAATATGCCATATAATACAGGTATCAGGGGTGGTAGTGTCCGGTCAAGGATCACGATGTCATGTCAATGTACTTGTACCACGTGAAAGCATGCCATATACCGGGTGTCAGGATCAGGTGTCAAGTATGACATATAAGGTACCGGTGTCTAATATCAAGTGCCGTGGATCAGGTATCAAGTATAACATATCAAGTGCCGGTGTAAATACTGAGTGTCGGTGTCATAAATCATATATCAAATATAACATGTCAAGTGTCGGTGTCAGATGTCACGTGTCAAGTATAACATGTCAAGTGTCGGGTAAATACTGAGTGCAATATCATATATTAACTCGTATAGCAAGGAGCCAGGTACTTAAAATTAAAGTAGCAAGTGTAGGTATGTTACGGTAGCAATACGATGTTCATATATCAATATCATATAATAAATTAACGGTAGTTATTTTTAAGTTTAATATAAAGCACTTACCTGAAACCGGAATGAAATACCGGGTTAAAATTTGAGAAATTCGCGAACCCGTGCGAGTAAGCCACTAGCCCATATGTATATATTAAAATACATAAATATAAAAATATATAAATATTAGAGAGGGAATGAGAGAGGAGAGAGAGAGAGAGAGTTGTAGGAAGGGGAGAGAGAGAGAGAGAATATAGGGTATTTTTAGAAGAGAAATTAGGAATTTAAAGGGGAGGGGTATGATTGTAATTATAGGGAAGTAATTAGGGAATGAGGGGATGGGTATTTGGGGAAAGTAATTAAAATGGGTATTTATGGAAGGGAAAAGAAATAAAGAAAGAAGAAAGAAAGAAGGAGGGAGGGAGATGGTGGCCGGCGGCCCCGGGGCGGCGGCGGCGCGGCTGCCCTGGGGAGAGGAGGAGTGGGGGTGTAAGATCCCTAGTTAGTAATACTATATTTTTATTTTTCCTAAAGTATTTATTTTAATTTAAAATTATTTTTTTAATCAACTTAATTTATTATTTTCCTTCTTGTGATTATTATTATTATTAAATATGGAAATTTATTTTTAAGATAGTAAATGACACTTTGGCTTTATATGCTATTGCCATTATTTCTTATCAGTATTTTTAATTACTTATTACCATTAGTATTATTATTATTAGCTTTTCTATTCTTTCTTGCCCATTATCCTTCCAACCCATAACCCATTACACAATAGACCCAAACCCTCAAGCCATCAGCATGCCCATAACCCAAACCCACTTACCCATTATCTAATCCTATATATATAATCTTTTCATAATCCTCTTCTAACCCTAACCCTAATCTAATTAGTCTCCATCTCCTCCTCCCAACGCAGCCGCCGCACCCCCATCCAGCACACCAGCGCAGCCCAGGCCAGCGTACCTCACCACCGTGCGCCATCTCCATCCTGTCCCTGACCTACGGCAGCACACCCAGAACCAGCATCTACCCCCTCCTCGGCAGCAGCGCAACCAGATCCCCACCCCCTGGCCGACAGCTCTCCTCCCCTCCTCGACAAAGCAGCGACGCCCCAGCAGCAACGTCCAGCGCTCTTCGGCAGTCTGCAGACCAGGCCACCCCCTGTGATCCAACTGGATCTCCTCCAGGCCCTGCACTGCCGCAGCCCCGGCAGCCCAGGCCATGCCCCCTCCACTCCGGCGAAGCCCCACGACAACAGCAGCTCGGATCCCCAGCCCTGCAGCGCTCCACCAGACCTTTCCCTGGCCTGCCGCACCCAGCCAGCTGCTGTTGGTGCAGGCTGTGCACAGCCGTGCACAGTCACCTCCCCGTGGAAGCCCAGCAGCAGCCCCTCCTCCACTGCGGCAGCAACAGCGACGTCCAGGCCTAGCAGTAGATCCAGCCGAGCACCCGCAGTGGCAGCACAGCACTCCAGCAGCAGCCGCACCCTTTTCCCCTCTCTCAAGCGATCTTCGACGAGCCGTCGACTTCTCCGGAAGCTCGATTTCTCTCCGCGGGAACTCCAGTGATCGCCGTGAGCCTCCGCGGCATCTATTTTTGCTGATTGCTGCCGCCGTGAGCCCATGGCCATGGGTGAGTCTCTACTCCCTCCTTTTATCTCTCTGGTAATATCTTATTTCATGAGAATTATTGTGTGTGTAATATGTGTATGAATTTCATTAGGTTTGTGTATTTATGTGGATGTGAATGATGTTGGGTGCACGCATGCGTGAGTCCCCTCTCTCCATCTCTCTTTTTATCTCTCTCACGCCATGTGTCTTGTGTGTTAGTGTGAGCTGTGCATGCATGTGTGGGTTTGGATGTAGATCTGTGGGATATGTGTGTATATTTAAATGGGGTATGTATATATCTATATATATATGCGTGAGTGTGTGTGGTGGATGTGCGTGTATTACATAATTAAGTATATATATGTATATCCGTACGTAGACGTGTGTCAGTATGCATGTGTGTTGGTGTATGCATATAGTATGTATGTGTATACTTGTACATGTACGTGGGTGTACACATATGTGTCGGTGTGCTCGGAAGTGTGTTTAGTGTACATTTATATTTATTTGTATGTTCGGTTACGTGTTACAGTATTTCAGATCCGTTTGGTGAGATCCGAACCGTTGCAGAAGACCCGGACCCGATCCGGATTCGTGCTCGTTGTGGACCCGATGTAATGGCAATTCGAAGACCGATCCATGGGATGATCCGTAGATCAGTGCCAGTTCGTACAGTGAAGACCAGATGGCGATTCGGTTCCGAAACCGTGTCATTTCATGTGAGTGTTCGTCCATGTGTATTTACCGTTGTCAGTATGCATTTACATGTTGCTCTTATCATTTCATGTGATTTTCTTTTATATTTTACCAGTTTGATGACTTGTACCACTTCATGAGACATCTATAATTGTTTACTTTATTTACCTAGTTGATATGAGCTTGTTTCAGCGTCATTTCATGTGTTGGTAGTTTGTCGTTGTTGGCTTAGGCCTATTTTTGACATACCTTTAGACTGTGACTTGACTCGATCTATTGATTGGATAGATTAAGTACATGGTTGAGCATCAGATATATATATGAATCTTGTATTTGGACATTGAGATATTAGAGTTATATCATTTCATAAATAGATGATTACTGTTTCAGACTGGGACTAATTGTAAAGGAACTTGGATTGTACACTAGGTTGGTCTTATGTTGGATTGGTTCGTGATTATGGTTTACGATCTACATTTATCTGAACAATTATCAGACTTGATATTCCTTACTTGGTGATAATTCAGTTAAGAATTTATTCGGGTATTTGAGGACATATTAGATGTGATCTTACTTTATTAAAGGATTAGAGTTCTCGACGATTGGATCGGTACATGGACTTATTCAGAGTTGGACTATGATTTGGATTGAACTTGAGTTATAGATGACATGGGATTTACGTTCTTTATAATAAAGCCTGATCTGCATTAAGATGAGATTGACATATTTCATGTAGAGTACTTCTCAGACTTGTTATTCCTTCATGTGGTAATAACTTAGGTGATGATTCATTCGGGTATTGATGACGGACTTGTTATGATTCAACTTTACTAAGAGATTGGATTGCTTGATGTTTGGATCAGTATATGGACATAGTTGGAGTTTGGATTGAACTGGGATTTATGTTATTTACATTGGATATTGTTCAGTATTTAGATGTGACTGATTTGTTGGATTGTGACCAGATGTGTGGATATCTTCCCTTTGACTTCCTTATGTGATATCATATTGGTTTTGGATTATTAGAAGCAACGGTTCCTGGATGTATCAACTGATTATATTATTTGAGTATAGAGGAGTTGTTGGTATTGACTTATAAGTGGATTATTCTAGATTGCAGTTGTTTGAGGATGTTTTATATTTAGATATGATTTCAGTATGTGTTGACTGTTGATCTCGAGGATATACCATATGCTTCATGATTAGTTATTGATTACTTCAGTTAGCAGAGATTGAACCATTGTGATAGTGATCTATTTGATGTCGGTGACCCTATATTTCAAAGTTATCAGATAGCAGTTATCAGTTTATCAGCTAATGGTGAGATTATTTGTTAGTGATCATATGATGTGTCAAGAGTTATAGTAGTTGTCAGGTATCTGTATCAATTACCAGTTGTTAGTGACACTATTGTGTTAGTGGCTATATCCCCAGTATTCCATTTCAGATGTCAGATATTAGTTGTCAGATATCACAGTTGTCAGATATCATAGTTGTCAGATATCACAGTTGTCAGATATCATAGTTGTCAGATATCACAGTTGTCAGATATCATAGTTGTCAGTTGTCGGTTATCAGATTATCAGCTATCATTGACATCAGCAGTTGTTGGAGATATCAGTTACTCTTAATAATAACTCATATTGTTGTTTGCTAATAAAAGACACCATAACCCGGGGAACAGGGGTAATTGCCTGATGATGCATGTCGTGTATTTTGGAAGGACTTATTATGGTACCGAGTTGTGGGTTCCAACCATGGGGAACCAAGGTAGTACTGGCTACCTATTCAGTTGTCAGTTGTCAGGGCTATGCCCGGATTACGGCGCCACACTAGTTGTCTTTTCGTCTGGGGCTGTGGTCTTCAGTTGTCAGAGCCTTGCGGCTTGTCCTGGTTCAGTGCCAGGGGTGTTAGACCATGGTATCGGGCATGCACTGTACTCTTCCAAAACATATGCACTATATTGGCAGGCAGTTACAACAACGCTAACATTGTTTGATATGTGGGAAAACGGTTGTGGTATGGGACACAGCTAAGTACTACATTAGTTAGGTTAATAACAACCAACCAGACTAGTGACATATGCTAGGTTACACATTCAGACATCAGTTGTTTGTTTATAGTTGTCATAGTTGCCTTATATCTTCGTTCATGTTGTTATGCAGTTATCCTTCAGTTGTTTATTTATCATGTTGTTTAGTTATCTGATATCTTCAGTTATTCTTGTTATTATTTTATGCACATTGTTTATATGCACGAGCTTTCTCCTTTACACACACACACTCACTAGGTCGCTTTCTGAGACCCTGGATTTGCACGTCCAGATATTGGACGCTTTGTTCTATTGTGCAGGTGTTCGATAAGACTGTACGCTTCGCGAAGAGCTGGAGCTTCTCCCTATTTGATTCCGGTATTCCTATCCTTCTTGCTTTCATATTATTTTCTGATTCTCATTATATCAGACTCAGTTGTTATTCCAGTCTTCATTATATGATATCATGCGTGCATGCTTATATGAGATATTGCAGTAATCATGATTTATTATAGTTGGGATTATAGCTTGTTTCGGGTTACTTAAGGCTTAGCGGTATACGTGAGGTATTTTTCTTGCGTATATGCGTCGCCGACTCATGTCTCGTCTCCATTCCAGCGTATTTTGGGAAGCGGGGCGTGACAGGGGGGTGGTGGTTATGTGTAGTTGTTGTTAGTAAAGTTGTTGTTGTTGGTGGTAGTTGGTGGTGGCGGTGATTATGGTGGTTGTGGTGATTGTTGGAGGTGGTGGGAAGTTGGAGGAGGAGGAGGTTATGATTGGGGGGTTGGAAGTGGAGGAGAAGGTGGTTTGGTGGAGAATTTTGGAGAAGATGAGGAGGAGAAGTGATGGTTTTATGGAGAAATTGGAGAAGATAAGTTAGTGTTTGAAGGTAAGGGAGGTGGAGGAGTGGAAAGGGGGTGTGGGGGACGGTGGCGCCAGCCTAGGGGGCGGCAGCGGCGGCGGCGGTAACGATGGAGGCGGTGGTTGTGTGGGTGGAGGTGTTGGTTGTTGGTTTGGAGATATGAAATGAGGAAGATTAAAGGGAAGAAGGAAAGGAGTTAAAAAGGAAAAGACGGAGAGGAAGGGAATGAGAGAAGAGATGGAGGGAATGGGGGGGCTGCTACTACTGTTTGCAGCAGCCAGAGCTTCAGAGAGTGGGTCGCAGGGAGTAGGGGAGAAGGCTATGGGGGGAGTAAGGGAGAAGAAAAGAAAAGAAGAAAAAGAAAGAAAATAAAGGAAAAGGAAAAAAATAAGGAAAAAAGAAAATAGTAAAAAAAATTATTATTACATAATTAAATTATTAAAATATCTGGGAATATAAAGTAGGGGAGTAGAAAAGGAAAAAGTAAATAAAGAAATTGTCAGTAAATAATATTATTTTAATAGGGCGAAAATTTGATTGTTTCAGAAACGTTCCGAAAAATTCTCAAAAATAGTAAATATTATTTTAAGATGTCCCGTGAAATCGGATTCGAGAAATTCAATCTATTTTTTAAATTAAAATATTCTGATGATACTGACCAACATCTGAATCGGTCAAATTTTGATAAATTTAGAAAAAAATCCCAAACAAATGTATTTAGATAGAAAATGAAATTCTAAGAAGTAACATGAAAGCCGTTTCTGAAAATTCAATTCCGTTTGAAAATTAAAAATCCGGGAATCAGTCAGCGATGCCCAATTGGCCGACCTCCTGCGGCCTCACATTCAGGAGGAATGGATATAAAAAGGAAGGACCGACACTGGTTTTGGAGATTTTGAAGAAAAATTGTGAAAAATTTCAGAAAATCATGAAAAATCTAAAATATTAGAAAATAATGTCTGAAACTGAAATTGGTCAAATCAGACTAACAGAAAGGTCAAATCGGACAGCAGGCTGGTATCAGGTTCCTGGTCCGGGTCAGGACTGACTCTAGGTCGGAGAATCCAGATCCGATACACAATAACATAAACAATCACAGCCCAAAAGCAAATATTGGAAGAAAATTGAACAATAGGGTCGAAAAAATTTAGGATATGCATCAGGGTACGTATCCCGGGAACGGGGTGCTACAATCTACCCACTTAGCAAAAAATTTTCATCCTCAAAATTTCGATAAGGAAGAAGATGAATAAGGAAATAAAGAATTGATAAGATAAGAGATGGAGTACATGAGAAAATTACCACTCAAGGCTCGAACAGATACGGGTAACGGTCACGAATGACGTCTTCTCGCTCCCAAGTGGCTTCTCCCGGACTATGCCTGTTCCATGAAACTAGCACCAACGGGATGGTCCGATTCTTCAGGGTCTTGACACTTCTGTCCATTATAGCCATGGTTGCTCACTATATGACAAATCCGGCTGCAACTCCAACTCTGAATAGTCCAATACATGGCTCTTATCCCTAATATATCTTCTCAATTATGACACATGAAACACATTGTGTACTCCTTCTAGTGATGGCGACAGTGCCAATCTGTAGGCCACTTCTCCCACTCGCTCTAATATCTCAAACGGGCCTATATACCTTGGACTCAGCTTCCCACGTGCACCAAATCTGATCACTCCCTTGGTCGGAGATATCCTCAAAAACACATGCTCTCCCACCTGAAACTCCAATGATCTTCTATTAGAATCTGCCCAACTCTTCTGTCTGTTCTGTGCCGCACGAAGGTGCTCTTGGATGGTTCTGATCTTGTCCACTGCCTGTACTATCACATCCGGTCCCAAATGTCTCCTCTCACCAACTTCATCCCAATACAATGGTGATCTGCATCTCCTACCGTATAGAGCTTCAAATGGAGCCATCTTGATGCTTGCTTGATAGCTGTTATTGTAGGAAAACTCTGCCAAATATAGATGGTCTTACCACGATCCCTTGAAGTCTATCATACATGCCCTCAACATGTCTTCTAGGATCTGAATGGTCCGTTCAGACTGCCCGTTGTACGCGCCGGAAAAAAAGAGAAAGAAGGTCTTTACTGTAAAATTTTCCTTGAATCAGATGAAAAGATTACAACAAAAAAAAAACTTTTCCTTCCAGTTACAAGGGAGGGAGGATGTTGAGTCTTGAATCTTCCCTTTGTTTAATGCTGGGTTCTTCGTGTGGCGGTGGAGAGTGAATCTTGTTCTCTGTTGACCGGATGACCGTCGGGATCGTCAGGGATCTTCTCTTCGGCTGGTAGAAAGAGTAGCATAGCTCTTGTCTACCAAAACTCTCAAAGAGAAGGCAGGCAAAGAGTAGCTTGTACGCAGCAAGCTTGACGAAGAGTTGAGCTCTCTCCTTTTTCTGCCGTGTCTGGTCGTCTGATTGCCGATCCTCTTATCACCAAATGCCTTTGATTGCTGATCGCCAATTGCCACTCTCCTCTTATCGTCCCCTCTTCTCTCTGATTGCCTCGATCTCATAGCAAACGAGGCTATTTATAGAGGTCCTAGGGGGTGAACGTGCCCCCTAAAAATGCTCCACGATGAGGGGCTGACCTCCCCGCTATGTGGGCGGCGACTGGCCCCATAACCAGGGCGGTTATAACTGAGACGCGGGTTTAAGCCCACGCGCCTTGAGGTTGGGGCGCGGGTGTCGAGCCCATGCGCCTTGATGCTGAGACGCGGGTGTCGAGCCCACGCGCTTTGATGCTGAGACGCGGGTGTCGAGCCCACGTGCTTTGATGCTGAAACTCTGCCTTTTAATGGCTTGTCTATTAGTGATTTTTAGACAGCCTACAGAACCCCCTCCAAAGTTTTCGATATTCCGCAGTTAACTGGGACGGATTTCGAAATACTTTGGACTCTTGCTGAATTCACCTCCATGACTGGACTGTTAATGCTCCGGGTTTGATCTTATCTGGAGTTGGTCTTCGTGAGTGTACTGTTGAACTCTTTTAGGCCACCAGAGTTGATCGTGTTGAGTGTCTAGATACACAGTCTAAACCTCCCCGATTGCTTTTAGTCTGTCATGGACGCGCTTTAAGCCAAGAGTGGTTGGTCATCTGCTTGTGCCAGTGTACTGTTGAACTGATTTGCAGAAGCAGGAGGCCGAACACTGGTCCTTTTTGAAAAGCAGAGATGGTACTGCTTTAAAGACGCGACTGATCTTCCATAAAGCAGACGCGATGTTCAGCCGGGCTGGAAAGACGCGAACTTCTTAGAGAGACGCGACTTTTTGTATGCATTTATGGCGGTGATGACGGGGCACGTCCATCGAAGAGGTGCGTCCGTTGGGTGCAAATCTGTGCCATGTCATAATTGCGCTGCCAGTTGGCCTGGGGAACCGGCGGAATTTCACCTTTTGGCGCGTGGACTTTCCGGTTCATTAAATGATTTGCTCCACGTGTTAAGTGATGACTCGCTGCAGGGCTATGGTGCGCGATCTTCGCTGCAGAGAAATTGATTTGCTCCACGCGTCAAGCGATGACTCACTGCAGAACTAATCGAGCCACGCGCCGCGTATCTTCGCGAATCCTTGTGCCTATAAAAGGCAACAGTCAGAGAGATACCTCTTCTTCTCCGAGCGTACTTGTTTAGGGTTTTCAAGAAAAAGAGTTCTTTTTTCTCTGTTCATCCCCATTACTGGATTCTTAATCACCAATGGCACCCAAGACCAAGTCAACCGCATCCTCCTCAAGAGCGGCCGTCGCCGAGGCCCAGAGGGGCGGTTCCTCCGCGCAGGCATTCTCTTTCCCAGGTATAACGCCGCTTAGGGTTGAACCTTCGCCATTACTGGAAGCTCATGGAACCATTAACAGAATCGTCAACACAGAAAATAAACCGTGTTTGATTCTCAGACGCGGTCTTTGAGTTGATAACCAAGGCGCGGGTTTGATGACCCGGTGCCAGCGAGTCCTGCATTTCAGATTCTTCACTTAGAATATTTCTAATTGTGAAGAGTTCGGACGCGGACTTGAAGATTTTTCATCAGGTGCAGGTTTTTGATGAACCTTGCACCTGAGCCCAAGTACTTAGAGAATTCTCATAAGTCTTGGTTTGCAAAACGCGGACTTGATCCTGCTGGTCTTACTCCTGGATGCGGATTTGCAGGTCTGGACGCGGATTTGATAATTCCTGCGTCCAGTATTTCTTCTGCGTCTGGACTATAGATTCCCAGGTCTAGACGCGGACTTGATAATTCCTGCGTCCAGTATCTCTTCGCGTCTGGACTATAGATACTTAACATTTTTCTGATAAAGTGTCTAATTAAATGTCCTCTTCTTTTGCAGTGCTACACCCTTCTGCCCCACTCGCCAAGAAGCGCCACTTTGGACATGTAGGTGGTGCTGACCGTGATCTGGCCTTTGTGCTACGAAGGACAGTACCTGTGACTGCTGACAAGTCACAGGAGCGCCAGAAAAGGCTCTCCAATGTTGATATGACGACCCTTCGGGTGCTTATGACCGATGCAGCATTCACAACGGATGATCGCGTCAAGCTGGAGAAGCCTGCCTTCTTCTTCGGGGATTGTATCGGTGATGGCGGCTAATCCATATATAATGGAAATTATAGATGGCTCCGTCAGATAGGGGATAGGAGATTCTTTCTTCCAGAAATGGAGAGGATGTTCCCGCTGTCTTATCTCCAGCACATGTCCGTCCCTCGGAAGATGAAATGGGACGTTTCCCGATACGTCCCTGAGATTACCCTCGGTGACTTGGGCTCCCAGAGGGTATACCGTCATGATAGTCATGATAGGGCGGTTCTTGGCCTGATCCCCGGGTCGCGCAAGTCTGAGCTCCCAGTTGGAGAGATACCAAAACTCGGCACTACCTTCCTCAACGCGTTTATAAAAGCGGAGGGTGATTTTCCGGTTGAGTTCCGTGCGCCCGGGTGGGTTCATTCCACCGAGAAGTATTGGTGGCGCAGGATGGTGAGCTTCGTCCTTACCGATCTTGGAGATCTGCTGGAGCATGTGGGACTGTACCCAGCAGTCAGGGCCGTGCAGTATGGCATCCCGCCGAGTTCTCAGAACTTCTTCGGGGTCCTGGAGCGTTACAATTCTTTGACGGGGACATTCTTCACCCCGGTCGGAGAGATGGGCCTTGCACTGCACGAGTTGCATGAGGTCTCGGGGCTGGCAACAGGGGATTCTCCCTATGAGGAATATATCCCAACCACTGAGGAGCTCAACCTTATGAAGGAAGGGTCTCCTCAAATGTACGAGACTTATTGGGAAGTGTTATGTCACTTCCATATTTGCGGCCAGATAACCACTTGGAGGTCGGGAGGAATCAAGCAGCTGTCTTGGGCCAGTTACTTGTTCAACAATGTCAATAAGAAAGACCATCCAATAACTCTACTGGCTCCCAGCTCTGACCAGGAAATTGAAGACAGGATCGACCAGGCTTCTGAAGGCTTCTACACCACGGATTCGAATGAGGACGGTTTCGAACCTGACATGGTCTTCGAAAGCTTTCACCATCAAGCTCGGACCCCTATCTCTGATCGAGCATTATTGGCGGGCTTCTTAATGCTGTGGCTGAAGCGTTGTGTGGTGCCCACGCTGCCACATGAAGTCATTGTTGCCGACGTGGTGTACCCGGCGGTGCTCCTGGCCTATGGCAGTCCCATAGCCCTTCTTCCGGCCGTGGCGGCTGGCATTCAGAGCGGGTTGCGGGCGTTAACCCAGGCTTTCTGCGAACCCGGGAAGGTTGTCGACTTTCATGGCAAGCCGATCCTTGACTCAGAGGGGAAGCCGACGGTGAAACGCCCCAACCCTCGGATCGAGCTGCCTTATACGTACCTCATAGCTTGGTACGTGATGCACTGCCCTTCCCTGATGACGCCGGTGCCTTGGAGTGAGGGTTTCGCCCCTTTTGTACAGCGGTTGGAGGGTTCGGACTGGCGTAATACATATATGTATTTCGTCCGTAAGTGCATTTCAGATGCTTCGAACTACCAGCTCAATCGTTGCTTCCCCGAGATCCCTGGTGCATCTTTCGGGGATCTATTTATTGATTCCGTGAGCCCAGATGACTATACGAGGTTGTCCTCGGGGGCCTTCTGGTGGTTGATCAACATTCGGCCCGGATATGTGCTTTTCCGGCAAGAGACTTCATGCACAATCGAGCCGTACATGCCGAATCGTTTCGCCCGACAGTTCGGCTACGATCAACTCTACGTCGGCAATCCCAATGCTCGACTCGCCTTCGAAGGGAACTTGTTCGAAGGTGCTCGGGCTTGGTACTACAGTGTGGCTGGGGGGACGGAAGCAACTTTCCGTCTACCTACCGAGGGGTCAAAGTGCCGTATGAGTTTCAGCTTCTGCTCCTGGTATTTTCAAGTCAACCAGACACCAAACTTTGTTCCGGAGTATTCATGCATTGAGAGTATCAATGCAAATCTCAAAGCAAGGTCGGAGTCCGGTAAACGCTCGCGAGGCGTCGAGCAGTACCTGAAGGCTCTGAAGGAGGTCGGGAGAAGGTTAAGGGAGGAGCTGCGAGCAACAAGGGCGGAGCCGCGGCCAACCAGGGCGGAGCCGCGACCAACCAGGGCTCGACAGGCGGTGAGCAAGCGTCGTCAAGGCTCTACTTCCACTGCTGAGCCTGCCCCAAAGAAGGTTCGGAGAGACTTGACGGCCGAAGTTTCTCGATCCGCGGACATCCCTTCTGGTGTTGGGGAGCCGAGGGAGGAAGAGGTGGACAAGGAAGACACTCCCTTAGTCCATGCCCGCAGGTTACACCGCAGGAGCCTCAGGATTGCAGAGGAAGGGGAGCCTGCTGACAGACCCACCGCCACTGATGAGACCGAGCAGCTCGAGGTCGATATAATGAGCGGAGTCGATGTTGAGATTCCGGGGATCTCAGCTCAGCCCGAGTCTTCCTCAGCTTAGAGGAGGGATGAGGTGCAACAGCCTGGGTCTCCTTCTGTCTTCATCTCCAGTCCTCGGATGGTTGACCCCAGCCCTACCACTGGGGTGTTTAGAGGCAAGGCTCCGGTTACCGAGGCCTCTCATGTTGAACCGTCGTCTTCCTTATCCGCAGAGGAAAGCGATTTTGAGGATGAGATCGACTATGGTGACGAACCCGCTCCTCCCGATCCAAGCAAATTCTCACACATCTCGGAGGAGGAAATACATGGGTGTGGGCTGGCGACGACGTCACCACCAGCGGTTGCTCCTGCTGAAGGTACTCTTTTCACCTTCTGACCCGATTTCCTTTTTCATTTTGAAGAGGAGGCTTTAACATTCTCCTTTTATGCTGCAGGATTGGCTGAGGATACCGAGGCTGCAACCTCCTCGCATATCGAGGAGATGGTGCAAGAGTTGACCCAGCCGGAAGGAGTTGAGACTCCAGCTGCCGAGGCAACTACCGAAATCGGGGAGGCTTCTACTCTGCAGGAAGAGGAGGCCATTACTGAAGTCAGGGAGATTTCTCCTCTGTAGGGTTCGCCCAAGGATTCGACATCTCTGGACCTCCAGCTTGGTAAGGAAGTTCTGATGTCCCGGATGTTTCTCTTTTTACCATTCTGGCTAATGTTGAGATAACTTGCAGAGAGAATCGAGGAGGTGTAGGCTGTCCAAAAGTTACTGGAGGACAAGCCATTGAAAAGCAAAGTTTCAAGCTCTAGACGCGAGGGACTAACACCCGCGTCTCAGCATCAAGGCGCGTTGGCTCGACACCCGCGTCTCAGCATCAAGGCGCGTTGGCTCGACACCCGCGTCTCAGCATCAAGGCGCGTCGGCCTGACACCCGCGTCTCAGCCTCAAGACGCAAAGGTCTAAAACCCGCGTCTCAGTTATAACCGCCTTGGTTAAGGGACCAATCACTGCCTACACGTAAGGGAAATCAGCCCCCATCGTGGCGTGTCTTTAGCAGGCACATGGGTTAGTTACCGCCCATGTAGCGGGGAAGTTGGCCCTCATTGTGGAGCGTTTTTAGGGGCACGTTCACCCCTGGTACCTCTATAAATAGCCCTGTTTGCTATGAAGAAGGGACGGGGGGGGGGGGGGGAGGAGATCAGAGAATCAATCGGACGAAGAGAGACAGAGGGCGACACAGAGAGAAAAGAAGCAGATCAACTCTTCAGCAAGTTCGCTACATACGAGCTAGCTTTCGCCTACCTTCTCTTTTAGAGTTTTGGTAGACAGAGCTGTGTCACTCTTTCTACCGGCCGAAGAGGAGATCCCTGAAGGACGGTCATCTGGTCAACGGAGAACAAGATTCACTCTCCACCGCCACACGAAGAACCCAGCCTTAAACAAAGGGAGAATTCAAGATTCAATATTCTCCCTCCCTTGTAACCGGAAGGAACAGTTTTTGTTGTAATCCTTTTCATTTGATTCAAGGAAAACTTTTACTGCAATTCTTGTCTTCCCCTTTTCTGGGTCATACAAGAGATGGCGACTCCGCTGGGGACTACATTTGTCACTGAAGAGCAAATAGTGGCGCAGGATGACGTCCACCATAAGGGGAAGATGGTCGAATCGCTCGTTGTCGAGTTTGACCAGGCGAAATACGAAGAGTTTCTCTCTTCAGGCTCCAAGAGCCCAAAGACCCGCGTCTGCCGCCGGGTCTCGACGGGGAATGGCCTCGAGGCCCGATCTGTGGCTTTCTCGAGCTCCCCTGCTGCCGACTGTGCCAAGCAAGGTACACGCGCCAACGCCTCTCAGAAGGCCCGCGTGGTCCCAGGCACATCTGCCTTTGCGACCAACCGCGTCGCACAGAACACCCGCGTTAGCGTCTCTCAGGAGACCCACGTGGTCAAAGTTCCTGGTGTCCAGTATCAGGATGTCGTTGGTCTCTCTCCACCTCCTCCACGCAATCGAAACGCTGAGCGTCGACAGAGGAGACGTGCGCGTCAGCTGCAAGTTGGAACCGTTGGTTGTCCAACTGAGGCTGGACGCGACGTACAATCTCGCGCCTTGCCCGCGCCACGTCCAGTACGTGAAGTCCGCGTTTGGCGCCCCAAACGCGAGATTCCTTCAGTCAAGTCCTCTGAGGACCAACTCACCAAACGCCAAGATGAGACCTCTGCGCCTCGTCAAGCGCAAGAGGCACGAGCCCATAGGCGTGGGGCTCAACAGCCCGTCCTCTCTCAAGTGTCTCTGCCCCGACACACCAAATAGCAATGCGACAGGCGCGTTTTGTCTCAACAGAGACGCCAGACGCGCGCTGAACAGCTGCGGCGCAAGAACCGCGTCTCTGATGCCTGCGTCCAGGCTGTACAGCACATGGATGCCTCCCGTCTTCAACGTTGTGAGGCTAATCTTTTCAATCCCCTTCCCATGGATTTGAGGGATTACCTGACGAAGAAAAGAAGTGCCAATCAGGCCACTTCGTCGTGTTGCTGCCAACGGCTCATCCATATGCTCTCTGAGTGCCGTTGCGGATCAGGCGTACACCAGCAGTCTTTAGTCAGACAGCTAACCCTGATTCCTCCGTCAGCTAAAAGAAGACGCTCCCACAGAAGGAGAACCTTCTCTGACGTTGAGTACCCGGAGCTCACTGCGAATATGACAAGCAGGAGCAAGGGAAAACAACTTGCAGTCAGCTCAGACGAGTCCGAGTCTGACTCTGAACCGGAAGGGGTGTATCGACACACTCGCACCCGGACTGGGGCTATTCCCCCAATTCACTATAATGCCTTAGCCCATGGCATTAATGATTCTCACTCCGCCGTAGCGGAATCAAGGGCTTCAAACTCTTCCGTCAAGAAGGAGACCTCCGCCTACATGACAGGCACTCCTGAGGAGACGACTAAACGTTTGGAGCAGATCCAGAAGGCACAAATGGATATGATTCTTTCTCAGCAGGAATCTATCAACTCACTCAAGCAGGCGATTGCACAGCTGCTCGAAGACAGGAGGAGGTCCCCTCTTAAAAGTCAAAGGGCAAAGGGAAAAAGGGAGAAAGCTCATCTTCCGAACCTTCTGGGGAGACGCGGCGATCTACTTCCGGTTCGTCCAAGTCCTCGTCGCAAGTAAAAGGCGACCAAGACCAAGGAAAGGCTCATGTTAAAAGAATGAGTCAACTGGAGCGACGCCTCGAGGCCCTTGCCAATCGCAAAGACCTCCAAGAAGTAGGAGTGGTCCGGCCCTACCCGGCTGAATGGGACTTGGTTCCGTACCCGCCCAAGTTCAAAGCTCCAACTCTTCAAGCCTTTGATGGGAAGGGGTCACCCAACCAGCACATCTACTACTTCAAATCTCAAATCGGGAATGTAGTAGATAATGACGCCATCCTGGCACGCCTGTTCATCGGCACCCTGAAAGGGTTGGCCTTTGAATGGTTTATGAAGCTCCCAGAAGGTTCTATCAAGAACTGGGGCGATTTGGAGAAGCTCTTTTTAACACGCTTCTTCGAGGATGACTCCGAAGTCACAATGCCAACCCTTTTGGCTCCTAAACAGCGAAAAGAGGAGTTCGTCAAATTTTTCGTAGAAAGGTTTCGGAACATGGCACTCCGGTGTCCAAGCGGTATAACCCAGGCCACCCTGGTGGAAACATGCCGCCACAATCTCCAAACCTCACTCCTGGCTCAAATAGGAGTTGCTGAAAGCCGCACCTGGAAGCAATTAGTCCAACAAGGTGAACAGGCTGAGGAGATTGTCACCCGCGTCAGAGCGGAGGAAGGTAAGCCTAGGCCAGAAAGGTCGACAAGGCGTGCGCCAGACACATCCCTCCAAACAAAGCGGAAGGATAATTTGGCAACGGAGACCAAATCTCCCGCCAAACCTCAATCAGGCAAGGCGAGTGGCTCTTCAAGCCAGCCACGCGCCAACAAGCAATATTCCTTCAAGGAGGAACATGTCGATTCGCTCTTTAAACTACTCAACAAGAGCAACCGACTGAAGCTCCCTGAAGCTAGGCGCCCAGAGGAAGTCGGCAAGACCGACAATCCCAACTACTGCATGTATCACAGGATGTTGGGACACCCCACCAAAAGCTGCTACGTCTTCAAGGACATCCTTCAGGCTCTGATTGACGCGGAGGTGTTAAAGCTCCGACCAGAGCAGAAGAAGGTGACGGCTAATGTGACGTCGGTTCTCCAGTTCGGGAGACAGCCTCCAACGCCTGCGGGGGTAACTCCTATTCCAAAAGGAGAGCTGAGAGTGGTCAACACAGACCCTCACCAGCAGCAAGAGAAAGGCTTGGTACCCGTCCCTACACCTCAAGGGGAAATTATGTGGGTCCACCCTGACCTTGTCAATGAACAGCAATGGACTACTGTGACCAACAAGAAATTGTTGACTGAGATTTTCCTGCACACAAAATGTAGTATTTTAGTTTTAAGAATAGGATGTGCAAGGTTCTCAATACTAATCCGCGGTAGCAAGGCTATGCGGGTCGTGATCCTCAGGGAGGGACTAGCGATGGAAGCGTTTGTAAGTTATCCCTAAAAATTTATCTTTTTTAATTATTTTGTTAGTCACAACGATATTTACAATGAAAAGTGGTATTTATAATGAGTTGTGGGAAAGAATATGGAAAGATGTGGATGGTGATCTAAACTAGAGAAGGAAAGAAAGAAAAACTTATAACACGTACAAACCTCTTCAGCCTGCTTACCTTTGATCCGTGCGATGATTTACCTTTTCTTGGAAGACTTGCAAGTATGGCGTATAGGATGTTCATCGCCATAAGCCATCAAGGGTTCTTCTTTGGCTAGGCAGTCTCAATGCAATTGGGTCTCATTGTTCACGAGGCATTAGAGAAAAACAATGGAAGAAAACAGGAACAGAGAAATACAAGAATAAAACACGAAGAAATAAAACAAGAATAATAAAAAAGACAAACCTCAAGCAGATTTCATTAACAATAGAAGAAGAGTTGGCTTACACCGCTGTCACCTCGATACAAGCATGGACTCCTTCCTCCATGAAAGCTTCCTCCACTCTCAGTTACAGATTTTACAAAAGAAAAATGAACATAAAATCTAACCTAGAAGAAAGAAGAAAAACCTAAACCCTAGCTTTTGGCCCTTTGCTGGACGCTGGACGCTTTCTGTGTTGCATCTGCAGGGGTATTTATAGGAGTTGGAAGATGTAGAGTCCTAGTACAACTCTCCCAAAAAATCTTATCTCCAGACTTGTGGCACTTATCCATAGAAGTTCAAATCAAATCTGTCCTGCAATTTATTATCCTGTTGATCGCCGAAATTGGCTTATCTACGGACTGAATTGGAAAGTTTGATCAACATAAGAGTTGTAGGGCTTCAAGTCTTCTTTCTGGAGCATTTTGAATCATCGGATTTGCATATCTGTAGCAAAAGTTATGATCTGAATACTAAACATGTACAGTCTGAATCCGAATTTATCTTTAAACTCTTTCCTGCAAGCATTTAGGGTTGAATAGAAGTATATCCTTCCCTCTTCTTTATATTTGCAACTTTGGTCCTTATGTATTTGCACATTTGACATTTGATTTTTGCACTTTTACACCTGGGCTTAGACTTGGGCTTGGATATGGGCTTTTGGGCTTCATTAAGCTTTATTTCTTATAAAAATAAGAACTCGAGGCCTGCACACAATAAATCACAAATATTAATAAATATGCAGAATTAAATGAATAAATATGAAAATGTGATGGTAAATGTTATGATAAAAATGCATTTTTCACTACCAATCACACCCCCACACTTATCTTTTTGCTCGTCCTCGAGTAAAAACAAAGAAAAAGAAAAATTAATCTAACCTAACTCACTTTCGTAGGAATCACGGTTGCACTTAGCACGTGCAACAAGCCGTTAAACCTCTAGGTTACCCTAGAGGACGAGTGTTGTCTCGTGAGGGTTTTCAGCGGATTGCACCCACAAAATCCATAAAAAGGAAAATATTTGAATTATGTTTGAAGAGACTAAGTAGTCTATAAGTTTTAGGATCCTCATTTATATTCATTATTTAAACTTAGTCTTAATAAAGTTAATTGTTTTCCATTTTAGGTAAGAATTAAAATTGAATTTCTAATATAGTCTTTTTCGTTACCAAAAATCATATGCATCCTTATGTTTTTACTAGGAATTCCTTAACTTAGACTCTCATGCCTCTTTAATTTTTTTTTCTTCCTTTTTTTTATTTATTTTTAATATGTATAACTCATCTAATTTTCTTTCGTGTAAGCATCAAGGCTTCTTGAGGCCCTCATACCTAACTAATTGACTCTTAGATGTGTTAATACATATATAAGTAATTTTTCCTTAATTTCCTTAGGCTTTCTAATCCACCCATGTAACGAACTTAAAGTCGATGACTCCCAAACCGGTTGGCTTTAGGGCACCAGGTGAGAAAACACCCCGCGGACTCAAATTCGAGTGAACTAGGCCCCAAAACTAAGGACTTTATTTTATTTACTCACCTTTAGGCATGAATACTTATGCTTCTTGAGGCACATGTATCAGCGTAATTGGTGATTTTTTTTTTTTTTATGAGGCACAAGGTCTTTGTCTTAGAATCCTAGATATACATTTGGTATGCACATTTCATTAAGGTAAAAATCAAGACTAATTATTTATTCAATTTCTCTCCTATACCTAAAAATTAAACAATTTATTTATTTTGACCAAGTTTTTAGAAATCCTAATCATGATTTTCCTAATCCTTAAAACTAACTTAGATTTCTTTCAAAAAAATAAGTCAAAATATTGTCCTTTTTATAATAATTTTTTTTTAAAATTTTTTTTTTATTAGCAAATTTTGTTAGTGTCTACTTATGTTAGTATGTTAGTAAAGCCCACCCCCACACTTATCTCATGCATTGTCCTCAATGTATGAATGAATGCATATATGCATGAAAAAGAACAAGGGAAGGCGAAAGTTACCTTAGGGTGGTGGTTCCGGAGGTGGTCTAATTGGTCCACGAAATGCGGCCTAATCAAGATAACAGATAATTTGGTGGAACCCACCAGAAACTTTCCTTACATAACCCACTAAAATATATGTATAATCAATTTTTAGTATTTCCACCCCATCAAATTTCCAAATTTCATAATAAATTTCAGAGTTAATTGTCTCAACCTCCTTATCCCAAAATGGAGTATGAAAAGATGGAATTATTGACTTGGACATTATAGGTACGGGAACGAATACCGACTCAAGGAAGATGCTCAAATCAAGTAAGGGCTCAGGAGTCGGGCTAGGTTCAAGAATTGAGTCCAAGTCAAGAAATTGAAACTCAAGTCCACAATCTTCTTCCCACAATGAAATGTGACCTAATATGGGTGATATCTCTTTACTTCCAATATTAAGGAATTCTAACTCATCGCCATACAATTCTTCAAAACTAAGGTCAACATCTTCCGTCAGAATTGTACAATCAGTTTCAGAAGTAAAGAGATTGTGAGAATCTAGGTCGCATATCTCATTGGGTTCAATGTAATAAAAAGAACTTGCCAATTTATCCATAGAATTTTCAAAATTGCACAATTGGTCAAGTTCAATATGATCATCTAAAATGGGTGATTCAATTTCATGATGAATTGGAATAGGGTCCAATGTTGACTCGGGAAAAGTGAAATCAGGTGAAGACACTGGAGTCATTATTGGATCAGGAAATAAAATTGAATCATCAAGTTGGGGATTAAGATCATATTCATGCTCAAGTTCTATTTCAGGAAAGGAGAAACTTGCCATATTATTAAGAATTGGAGTTTCGGCAAGTTCAAATGATGGCATTGAAATAGAATCTTGTTGTCCAAAGCAACTTGGTTCGTCGGCTCTAAGAGAGTGATCAACAAAAGCAGAAATGGCCGAACGGTGAGAACGTAATGATTGAACCATCAGATCTATGTCACGATCACGGGCTAATCTAGCCTGAGTCATGGCTGCAAGCATCCTTTCATAGTCGATAGGTGCATCATGTTGTGATTGGACTTGAAAAGAGGAAGTGTAATCATGATGGAGTTGTGAGTTGGTGGACTCACGCATTATCATGTCTCCTATAGATGGTAATTGTTGCTTGGACTCATGCATACTTATCATTTCCCTGATAGATGGTAGTCTATTCTGACTGGGTGGATCTAAGTATGACTCATTGAAAGAATGTGGACTGGGTGGAGACTGAGGACAAGTCGGTTGAAAATTGGACTCGGGGGACTCGAAACCCCATGAACTCTGTGACGAGTTGAAAGTATGAAAATCATGGTCATAAGATGGGGGGTATGGGTTATAATTATTCGGATAAGACCATTCCGGCACACTAGATTGGTCAAAGTTATGATATGCCGGGTTGGTAATATCTGAAAAATAGTTAGGTGTGTAATATGGATTAAAGTTGGAAAAATTATTATTATATGCCATATCACACCAACACAAATAAACAAACAAATAAACAAACAAAAAGAAAAAAATTCTATCCTAAGTTAGGGTAGACCTATGACCTAGACGACTCCTAACTAGTTAGACTGTCCACCGGAGGTAGGGTGCAGACTTTGACCACAAGTTAATCAGCCAGGTCAGGGCAAGAGTGGTGGGAGGTTTTCCGTCAAAGACGTTCCTTAATTAAATAACCACCAATCTTCGGGTTTTCGGCCCTCAATCCCCTTCCTAGACACTGATTTGGCAAGAGTCAACTTCCAGCACTGTTCCCCCTTAGGATAATCTCTTATTGAGTCCGAGATGTCCCTAGGGCCAACGTCTACTCTTTTTTAGTTAGGCTTGGGTTAGTGAGTGCTTGGGATATGATTTTTGGGCTAAGGAAGGGTGATGAAATCCCCACCTTATCTTGTTAATGGGTTATGCCCTTAAGATGAATTAGTGCAAGTGTACAAGATAAATAGATAGAATTCACTCAAAGCAGATAATCAACTAAGAGATGAGTCCTATTCTACATGCAATGCGTACGTACCTTGCTCCTCCAGCACTCTTCAACAGTAAATAAAAATAATTGAAAAGACACGTGCCTAATATGCAAACGTCTAATCAATTTTTATTTATCAACAAATAATTTACTGTTGAATTATTAGCAATTTACAGGTATATCACAGAACAAAACAGAATAGAGCAGTAAACAGAATTTATAATTTGCAGCAACCTGCAAAAAAAATCAATCAGTAGTTCTCTACTGTTGCCGCGTTTTCGCGGCTCTGGCCGCGGATCCGCGGCAAAACAGTAGGTTCTGGTGCTCTGCCTTCGAGGGCAGAGACACAGAATAGCAATATGTCCACTGCTGCTGCTATGTTTCTGTTTCCTGTTCTCCAAACCTGCAAACAGAAAAGAATAAAGAATTAGTTAAAAATTAAATTTTTGTTTTAGAGATAAACTTACCGTCCCTCCCCGGCAACGGCGCCAATTTGTTGACTGAGATTTTCCTGCACACAAAATGTAGTATTTTAGTTTTAAGAATAGGATGTACAAGGTTCTCAATACTAATCCGCGGTAGCAAGGCTATGCGGGTCGTGATCCTCAGGGAGGGACTAGCGATGGAAGCGTTTGTAAGTTATCCCTAAAAATTTATCTTTTTTAATTATTTTGTTAGTCACAACGATATTTACAATGAAAAGTGGTATTTATAATGAGTTGTGGGAAAGAATATGGAAAGATGTGGATGGTGATCTAAACTAGAGAAGGAAAGAAAGAAAAACTTATAACACGTACAAACCTCTTCAGCCTGCTTACCTTTGATCCGTGCGATGATTTACCTTTTCTTGGAAGACTTGCAAGTATGGCGTATAGGATGTTCATCGCCATAAGCCATCAAGGGTTCTTCTTTGGCTAGGCAGTCTCAATGCAATTGGGTCTCATTGTTCATGAGGCATTAGAGAAAAACAATGGAAGAAAACAGGAACAGAGAAATACAAGAATAAAACACGAAGAAATAAAACAAGAATAATAAAAAAGACAAACCTCAAGCAGATTTCATTAACAATAGAAGAAGAGTTGGCTTACACCGCTATCACCTCGGTACAAGCATGGACTCCTTCCTCCATGAAAGCTTCCTCCACTCTCAGTTACAGATTTTACAAAAGAAAAACGAACATAAAATCTAACCTAGAAGAAAGAAGAAAAACCTAAACCCTAGCTTTTGGCCCTTTGCTGGACGCTGGACGCTTTCTGTGTTGCATCTGCAGGGGTATTTATAGGAGTTGGAAGATGTAGAGTCCTAGTACAACTCTCCCAAAAAATCTTATCTCCAGACTTGTGGCACTTATCCATAGAAGTTCAAATCAAATCTGTCCTGCAATTTATTATCCTGTTGATCGCCGAAATTGGCTTATCTACGGACTGAATTGGAAAGTTTGATCAACATAAGAGTTGTAGGGCTTCAAGTCTTCTTTCTGGAGCATTTTGAATCATCGGATTTGCATATCTGTAGCAAAAGTTATGATCTGAATACTAAACATGTACAGTCTGAATCCGAATTTATCTTTAAACTCTTTCCTGCAAGCATTTAGGGTTGAATAGAAGTCTATCCTTCCCTCTTATTTATATTTGCAACTTTGGCCCTTATGTATTTGCACATTTGAAATTTGGTTTTTGCACTTTTACACCTGGGCTTAGACTTGGGCTTGGATATGGGCTTTTGGGCTTCATTAAGCTTTATTTCTTATAAAAATAAGAATTCGAGGCCTGCACACAATAAATCACAAAATATTAATAAATATGCAGAATTAAATGAATAAATATGAAAATGTGATGGTAAATGTTATGATAAAAATGCATTTTTCACTACCAATCAGAAATCCAAAGGCAAGGCAAAAGCCTCATCCTGCAATGTGGTGGGTGCCTCCTCTCGAGAAGCGGAGACTGATATCCCTTCACTGACCGACTCAGAGGAGGAAACGATAGTCTTGGCCGCAGAGCCCAACCAACCGATGGCGGGAACCCGTTCAGGACAGGCGTGCTTGAAACAGTACGGTGAGACGGTGGTAGCCCCTCCACAACCAACTGCGGAGCCAATCAGGCCCTCCACAAAGCCACCTGTGGAGAAGCAGAAGGAGACTCGATTTTCTCGAGCCCTTCAAAAGGGCATCGCGGAAGGATCTACGGCACCTTACCGCTTTGATGTCCTGGCTCAGTTGGCCAACATTCCGGCACGCATTACCTTGTATGAACTTCTTAGACTATCAAAGTCAACCAGGGAAGCTCTGCAAGAAGCTCTGGCAAATGCTGAGGTCTTCATGACCCAGGTGCCGAGGGAGGAAGATGTAGAGGATTGCCTCCACACCTCCCAGAATGCCCCCTGCATCACCTTCACGGCAGATGATATGCAGGTGAAAGGGAAGCATGATCGACCCCTGTACTTCACAGGGTATATTGGATCATCCGAGGTGAACCGCATCCAGGTAGATCCAGGGTCCGCGTTGAGCATCATGCCTCGCCGGGTCATGCAACATCTCGGCATTCCTACCCATCGTTTGAGCCCCACCCAGACGACTATCTATGGGTTCAATGCCAACCAGACCCGTCCGATGGGGAAGATCAAGCTCAGGTGTCAGATTGGAAGCCTTAAGTCGGAAGTGACATGCTACATCATCGACGCTGACACTTCCTACAATCTATTGCTGGGACGACCGTGGATTCACCGCAACTCCATCGTTCCCTCCACTCTCCACCAAGTCATGAAGTACATTGACGGGAGTGGAAATGTGCAGACGTTGATCGCCGAAAGGCATCCGTTCAAAGAGGTTGAGAATTATTTCACCGACTCTTTGCTGTACCAAGATCCGGTGGAGACGGATGAAGCCCCACAACCAGAGGAGCCAGACTCTGGTAATGAGGCTGACACTGAGCCTGAGAAAGAAGAGTGCCTGTAGGAGTTAGAACCACTTGTAACGGGCACTAATAAGCCCGATGTCGATAATACCACCGATGATGTAGGCGGTTGGTATATTAATGAAGATTTAGATTTTGCGTATTTTTCTGTGTGTGCTTCTGATTCAATACCGTCAGATACTAGCACTGATATAGATGACGATCTCTGGTCGGCAATGGGTGCCTTAACATCATTGCATGTACCAGTGAAATCGTCCTTCGAGACATACCAAGACAATGGTAATGCGCAAGAATCTATATTTATGGTTCCGGCAAGACGGGAAGGCCAAAAACCAATTCTTTTTGGGCGAATCTCGTCTGAACCAACGCCCCGTGAAGAATCGGAAGGCGAGGAAGAATCCCCTCAGTTCGATCATTACGAACCAAAAGCGCTCAAAATAATGAGATGCATGGGGTACGACCTGACCAACAAACCCGGGTTGAACTTCGGCAAAGGAAGGAGGACGTTGCTTCAATCCTTTGTGCCGAAAGGGAAGGCCCCCGATTATTATCATATGACACGCCGGGGGTTGGGCTATGTATCAACTCCGGTCCCATCAGCCTCCGATTCTCAAGAATCGTCGAGCAACAATTACTCTTCAGACACATCATCTTGGGAGTCAGATGTTAGTATCGGCAACATCTTCAAGGAACTTTCAGTGAACATGGTTTCGACAAGCCACCTGGAAGATGGAAATGAAGAAATGATCCAATCTGATACAGATCCTTGGATCAAACATTTAAATGCTCTTTGAGATACCCGCTTTGAACAGCGCGAGCCACCCACAGAAGACAAGGTTGTTCAGATCAACCTAGGAGATGAGGTTAACCCTAAGCCCATCTTCATAAGTGACGGCCTGTCACCTTCGGAGAAGAAAGATCTAATATCTCTTGTACAAGAGTATATAGACGTCTTCGCCTGGAATTATGAGGACATGCCAGGACTTGATCCTCAAGTGGCTATGCACCGCCTCAACATCAATCCGGACGTGAAACCTGTCAAACAACAGCAGCGACGGTTCCGTCCAGAAATAATGGAGGCAATTCAATCAGAAGTCAGAAAACTTATTGATTCTGGCTTCATCAGGGAAGAACAACATCCCGACTGGGTAGCCAACATTGTCCCAGTTGCCAAGAAGAACGGGAAGATCCGGATCTGCATCGACTTCCGTGATCTAAACGAGGCTTATCCCAAAGACGAATTCCCATTGCCAATCACAGATGTCATGATTGACAATACTTGTGGATTCGAACGAATGTCCTTCATGGATGGATTCTCAGGATACAATCAAATTAAAATGTATCCTGACGATGAAAAGCACACCTCCTTCAGGACACCATTGGGGGTTTATTGCTATACCGTCATGCCCTTCGGACTGAAAAATGCAGGGGCAACATACCAAAGGGCCATGAACGCCATTTTCCATCAGCAAATACGCAAAACGGTGGAATGTTATGTTGATGACATCGCGGTAAAAAGCCACACTAAAGGTGATCACATAGCAGACCTGAAGGTGGTCTTCGACATCATGCGGGCTCATCAATTGAAGATGAATCCCACAAAGTCCTTCCTGGGGGTGACCAGTGGCAAATTCTTAAGATTTGTTGTAACATCCACCGGAATTCACTTGGACCCGGAAAAGGTTCGCGCTATCCAGGAGATGCAACCTCCGAGAAATCTCAGGGAACTCAGGAGATTGCAAGGACGATTGACGTACATCCGTAGGTTCATCTCAAACCTCTCCGGAAGATGCCAACCCTTCACTAAGCTAATGAAGAAGGGTGTCTCGTTCATTTGGGATGACGCTTGCCAACAAGCGTTCGAGGAAATTAAACAATACCTCACCCAACCACCAGTCCTTGCAGCTCCGGTATCCGGAAAGCCTTTCCTGGTATACGTCCGAGCAATGGATCATTCTTTGGGAGCTCTACTAGCTCAGAATGACGATCAGGGACGTGAGCAAGCAATCTACTATCTGAGTAGAACAATGATCGGAGCCGAACATCGGTATAACCCGATCGAGAAGGAATATTTGGCACTGGTGTTCGCTATCCAGAAAATGCGACACTATCTGGTAGGCCAAACTATAAACGTCATATCAAAAGTCAACCCCCTGAGGTTACTTATGACTAAACCTTCATCGCTAAATGGCCGACTGGCAAAATGGGCCATATTGCTCTCCCAATATGAGATGCGCTTTTTACCACAAAAGGCCATTAAGGGACAAGCAGTCGCGGATTTCCTAGCTGAGCACCCAGATCCGAGGGCGGCCAAAGTCTACGAGGATCTCCCAGATGAAGTTGCTGAAGTCTGCCTGACTCAGACATCGTTCGAAAGTCAAGTATGACAACTTTTCTTCGACGGTGCATCAAGAACAAGCCCGAAGGGACACGTAGTAGCAGGGGTAGGAGTAGTACTCGTATCCCCACAAAATTATGTGATTCCCCGAGCTGTCTCATTAACTGAGCCTTGTTCCAACAATGTGGCGGAGTACAACGCTCTTTTGATTGGGATGCAATTCGCCGATGAGATTGGCGTTAAAAATCTCGAGGCATACGGCGACTCCAAGCTCATCGTCAGCCAAGTTCGCGGGGAGTACGAAGTCAGACATGAAGACTTAGTACCCTATTACAACGCGACTATCCGCATGGCCGAGGGGTTTACAAGCTTCTACATCGACCATGTACCGCGCAGGCAAAATGCGTACGCAGATGCACTCGCATCCCTGGCTGCCTCCTTAGCTCTTCCAGCTGGAGCAATGGAGAAGATATTCGTCTACAGCCACGACCTGTACTGCCCGAGAAATGCTCTCGAGGATTATCAGGAGTCAACGGGAGGTCGTCACCGCGAAGAAGCACTTGAAGCATCAACCGGTCCAGAGCTTAAAGACTGGCGATTCCCCTATATCGACTACGTCTTATACGACATCCTGCCTGAAGACACCAAAGAGGCGGCTGCCATTCGAAGGAAAGCCCCCAAATTCTATTATAATGCGATTACGCGAACATTGTATCGTCGATCGCATGACGGGATCTTACTCCGGTGCCTCTCACCAAAAGAAGCCCAAGAGATATTGAGGGAAGCCCATGACGGTATGTGTGGAGCCCATCAACCTGGCCCAAAACTGGCACATCGACTTCAAAGATTGGGTTATTATTGGCCAAAGATGATTGCTGACGCCGTCACCTATGCTAAAAGGTGTCATGCTTGCCAAGTGCATGGGGATTTCATCCATCAAGCACCAGGGTACCTCCACTCTACGACCTCTACTTGGCCATTTGAAATGTGGGGGATGGATGTGGTTGGCCCTATCAGCCCACCATCATCAAAAGGACATCGGTTCATTTTGGCAATAACCGATTATTTCTCCAAATGGGCCGAAGCCATCCCTTTGAAGGAGGTCAAATCGTCGAACGTGATCAAGTTCGTGAAACATCACGTTATTTACCGTTTCGGTGTACCTCGACGAATTATCCATGACAATGGACCCCAGTTCATTAGCCAGGATTTCCAGAGATTCTGTGCCAAGTTCAGAATCCAGAGTGTGTCCTCAACGGCATACTATCCTGCCGCTAATGGCCTCACAGAAGCTTTCAATAAGACCATTGGCAAGCTTCTCAAAAAGTTCGTCTCGAAAAGTCAACGAGACTGGGACGACAAGCTGGGTGAATGCTTATGGGCTTACCGCACAACTGTGCGAACCCCAACTAAAGCTACGCCATTTTCTTTGGTCTATGGGTGCGAAGCCGTGCTCCCACTAGAGATCCAAATTCCATCTCTACGCGTCGCCTTGACAGCGGAGATGACAACCGAGGAGAAGCATCGACAGCGACTCCAAGAACTGGAGGCCTTAAATGATAGGCGTCTGCAGGCCCAACAGCAAATCGAGCTCTACCAAGCTCGAATTACCAAAGCCTTCAACAAGAAAGTTAAAATGCGAACTTTCAAGAAAGGCGATCTTGTCTTAGCCGTCAGAAGACCCATAGTAATGACGCACAAGATAAAAGGAAAATTCCAACCCAAATGGGAAGGACCATTTGTAGTAGAGTCAGTCTACTCAAATGGGTCATATCGCCTCATAACCTCGAATGGCGATACACTCATGATGCTGATCAATGGCAGGTTCCTGAAGAAATACTATCCTTAGATGGTATTCTTCCGCTGATCAAGTTAAAAATACACCTCTGATCAAAACAAGAAGAGCTTCTTCATTAATATCCGACGCCCCCGACGGCTAAGGATAGAAGAAAATGTTGGCTTCTAAGTCCAACATAAGTCTTCGACAACTCATCATGCTGAGGGGAATAGCATGGCTAGCCCAACTCAAACGGTAGTTGGTAAAGGCACCTCAAACCCGTTGACAGCTGAGGATTTGCTAAAAATCCTAAGGGACACGTTCCCATTTGATCCGACGCCCCCGACGGCTAAGGATAGAGGAAAATGTTGGCTTTTAAGTCCAACATAAATCTTCGACAACTCATCATGCTGAGGGGAATAGCTAGCCCAACTCAAACGGTAGTTGGTAAAGGCACCTCAAATCCGTTGATAGCTGAGAGTTTGCTAAAAATCCTAAAGTGGACTTGGCTCCACTCTTTCCTCCAAAATCTCCTACCAATTCTCATCCACAGAATGGTAGGTCTACAAAATACGACCATTACTAAGTTAACACTATACCTCTGGTAATGGAAACTTTTCAATATTCCTTGTCGAGTATAAATTTTGCTTGTCAACTCTACACGGAGTATCAAATTTTCAAATTTGCCAAGTTAACACTACACCTCTGGCACTTCAAAATTTTCACTTGTCAATTCTCACCAATAGAATGACAGGTCCTCAAATTACTCTTATCATGAGTCAATTTTCGTCAAGTTAATATCACACCTCTGACAAATTACTGTTAAAGTTTAACACCACACCTCTAAACAGTAATCCAGTTTCTGCCAGGTTTAATATTACACCTCTGACAGTCACTTTTCTTCAGACTTCCACACCGAAGCTGAAATGGATGATGCTAAGTTAACACCACACCTCTAGCATCCAAGTCATTGCTAAGTTCAACAATACACCTATGGCCATGACTTTCCCTCGGACTTCCTTATGCAAGCCGAGATGACCAATGCCAAGTTCAACATTACACCTCTAGCATTACCCTCACTGTCAAGTTAAACATTACACCTATGACAGTGACACTTCTGAGTTAAGTTAATATCACACCTCTGACTCACATCCTTGTCAAGTTAACATTACACTTCTGACAAGACCACTTCCAACCCGTTAAGTTAATATCACACCTCTGACGGTAACAAACTTTCCTAGATTCCCCACGAGTCTAGTCCCACTTGTTATTCTCTTCAACAGAATAACAAGTCTACTTAAAAACATTGTTAGGTTAATACTACACCATCAACAGTGTTTCCATCAAATCCCCAGTTGAGCTCAATCAAGTTAATCCCAAACACTTGATAAAAGTTCACCCTCCCTGGGGGTACCAATTCTACTTGTCACTTTCTCTTATAAAGTGACAGGTCCATCAAAAAATTTCATCTCTGTCAAGTTAACATTACACCTCTGACAGTATCGTGAGAGTTCCTGAAATAGGATCTTTCTCCACAAAGTTTGACTTATTAAAATTACCATCATAATTTTGACAAAGTCAAAGACTCTTTGCTTCTATGCGTCTAACTGAAGACAAAAAGCTCAAGATAATGAAAGAGACAAAAAGAGAAGTGTCACTTTTATTTATTTCCAGGCATATGAAAGTGATACAAAAATGCTCTCTTATACAATAAGATTGAGTGTTACAGTCAAAACGCTCTCTTATACAATAAGATGGAATGTTACAATTAAGGAGTACAAAGAAGTCCCTCTCTCTCTCAAGAGGTTGCACTCACTCCTTAAAGCCGCGTCTGATTCCAAGTGCGCGATGTTTTGTGGCTACAATGGAAGCTGGTTACACCACGATGCATGATGTAAACATCGAAAGAGCCCTAACTGACTAAGCTAAGAGCAATGGTGTTCTTGAGGTCTGGTGGCAGCAGAAAGTCCTGCAACCCTTCATTCATGAACATCTCTTTCCCCAGCAGACCATCCAGCAGACATGAGGAGTCCTCGATGTTACTTCTGGGGTGGGAGAGGAAGAGGATCCTATCTGCCACCTTATCCACCGTAGCCCCCTCGCCGCCGTACTTACCCTGACCATCTCTTGCCAGCAGGCATGACTGGTGCAGTAGATCTGAAGAGACCTTGGCGAGGGTCGAGTCCTCGTCAGGGATATAATATATTCCCTTGTGGACGACGAGGACCATAATATATTCCATTGTGGATGAACATCGAACAAGTCCGCCGGATATTCTTCCAGGGGCCCAGCGAACCTGAAAAAGGACAGTCAAGCCTACCTGCAAAGAATAAACAAGGGGGTTAGAAAATCTGGAACTTAGTGTACTTCAACAAAAGAAAACTAAGTGACAGACGCGGCTATTGTCAAAGGCTGCAGACGCGGGAATGACCCGCGCAGTAAGTCAAACTACCGCGCCAACAGAGACAGACGCGAATCAGAACTGTGGAACACACAGGATTCAAACGCAGCCTCATCTTACTCCCGCGCCTAAAAACACAAGACGCGAAAAACTTCAAACGCCAAAAACTGCCATCTCCCTGTTGAATAAACAGGAGTTGCAAGATTCGGGTCTGAAAATTTCAGCCCAATTTGGAATTCATCCAAGTCAATGGCCTTAAAACGCGAGCTTCATGAGCAAAGCCCGCGCCAAGTGCCAAGGATTTCAGCGCTCGCGTCCAGAGAGGAAGTTGGCGGCGCAAATTCCAGAAGGAATGCACCAACCACGACTTCACAAGAAGGTCCAGATGATATCTTTTTAAGGGGTATACTGAAATTCAAACTTGGTTGGATCTAAAATGTCATGGTAAGTGGGCATGGCATACCCGCAGAAGCCTCTGTTAAGAGTTGAACATCTGCGTTGAGACGCGGACGTGAAAAGTGCTCAAAGAGACGCTTCCTGCCATTGAAATCACTTGACAGTGGTAATCCATTGAAGAGACCAAACAGAAGCATGAAAGCTCTGGGTCATTTTCATCCACAGAGGCACCTTCATCCATGGAGGCAAACCCCTGATAGGGTCCTTGAAGGGAGAAGGCAGAATCCCTCAGAGTACTCGTTCTCAAACAGAGCACGGTCTAAGCAGCCGCTGTTAAAGAGAGGGGGTGAGTCCTATTTATAGGCAACTCCTGATAACGGTCATTAATGGTTCATTAATTAAAACCGCCGGCCTTAATGACCGCACGACCGTCAAAGCCCAATGGGAGGCTGACGCGTGGAACGTCGCTTCGGGAAGCATCGCAGGCGCTGATCTCAAACCGTCAGCGCCGGTTTTGCATTAAAGGGCATTAACGCCCAAGTCCAATGAAAAACCGACGCGTGGACAACTGCTTCGGGAAACAACGGATGACCTGGTTTCCCAATCGTCAGCGAAGACTTAACGCTCAATCGTCAGCGAAGACTTGACGGTCAAAGATCTCATAAATCTTTAAGTCAGGCTGCATTAAACGCAGATAGGAAAGCTGCGTCCGGCTGCATTAAACGCAGATGGGAAAGTCGCGTCCAAGAATCCGCGTCACCTTTCTCAAATTGGAAGGCGTCACCCGCGTTTTAAAGGAGCGTCCACGTGACTCAAAGTCGCGTCCCTTCAGTAAACGGGGCCCTTTCTAAGGAAAGCACTTAGTCCATTCTGAGATTAGTGGAAAATACACAAGGCCGCGTCCCTCGCATCCGCTCAAGTCGCGTCTTCATTGACAGGACAAATTCGCGTTACTCAAAGCCGCGTTTGTCCCCACGGATCAATGCCGCGTCTCATCAAAAAGGACTTAGTTCTATCTGAGTTCTTATGAACTGATGACCGCGTCTCCCTATGGATTGACGCTGCGTCTCATCAAAAGGACTTAGCTCCACCTATGTCCCTATGAACCAATGCCGCGTCTCGTCAAAAGGGCTTAGTCCTGCCTAAGGTCCTATGGGTCGAACGCCGCGTCTCATTGAAAGAACTTAGTCTTACCTAAGTTCAGTATTCACAGCCAGTGATCAGGGAGTTGAATTCATCCACAGCTAAACAAAGAAGATGGAACAAAAACTTCAAAAACTTTTATTATATCGAAAATAATAAAAGTGGATACAAACACTCTAATAGAGTGTCCTCTTCTTTACAAAAAAAGGGAAGAAGGGGAAAAGGCTAAAAGTCTTGATCCGGCAAAGAACGGATACGCTCCCTGAGACGATGCATCTCGTGCTGACGTGCCTTCTCAGCCTCCATCATGGCTTGGACCCGCAGCTCCTCTTCAGATAAAAGGGTTTTGCAACCAGCTGTGCTCGCAGAGATTCCAACCTGGAGGAATAAATGGTCTGGCTTTCTTCAGCTCGTGCCTTCACAGCTTGTTGCTCCTCCAGCCTCTTCCGGACGGTGGCAAGCGTCCTCTCATTATCCGCGATCATGGCTTCTGCCTTAGCGATGGCAGACCGAGCATTGGTAATGGCGAGCTCTGCGTTTTGCCGGATGAACTCGGATTCCATTGAATCGTCAGCCAGTTTCTGACATTCAGCTTGGGAACGCTCGAGATTGCGGACCTCTTCAGCAACTTGTGCTTCCACCTCCTGTCGCTCTTGTTCCTGGGTGGCTAGGAGCCTAGTCAAGATGACCTGGGCTTCTTGAGAAAAACTAGCATTGTCCAAAGACTTCAGCTCTTTCAGGTCACTTCCCAATCGCTCCACCAACAGCAGACACGACTTGGCAAGCGAGGAGCCTCCGGTTAATTCGATGTTACCGGCCATGTTTTCAAGAAACGTCCGGGCAAAGTCAAAAGAGCTACGCCCAGACAGGATAAAATCGATGCACGATCGCATCGCGTCAAGGAACTGCTGCACCGTTTTGCGTGTCAGGAAATCCATGGTATCATCACCCGAAGTACTCCCCGACCCCCTTTCTATCATGAGGAAAGGGGTGCAAGCCGGCTCTTTTTGTGCGAGAGTCGTGCTGACCGTCGATATGGCAAGAGCGAGACTGGCCACTGGCGCTTCCGGAGGTGTTATCTCTGCAGGAACCTCCACAGCTAATGATCGAGTAGTAAGCGCAACCTCCTCAGAAGCTTCAACCGAGACCTGAGCTGTGTGGCCTTTTGGAAGGGTACCGACCGTCGGACTCTCCACCTGAGCCCCCTCAGTTCCCTCTGCAAGTTATCGCGACATTAGCCACAAAGGAGAAAAGCGAAACATTTAAAATATCAGAACTTCCTTACCATGTAGGAGGTCCAGAGATGTCGAATTCTTGGGCAAATCCTGCGGAGTGGAAGTCTCCCTGGCTTCAATAGTAACCTCTTCACCCTGCAGAGTGGGTTCTTCCCCAGCCTTAGGGGTTGCCCTCTTCCGGCAAAATGGAAGGCTCCCCAATTTCAGTAGTTGCCCTCTCTGGAGTTATCTCAGCAACTGAAGCCTCGACTCCTTCGGACTGGGTCGGCTCTTTTACCGTCTCCTCGATATGCGAGGAGATTACAGCTTCAATGTCCCCGGCCAACCCTGCAGCATAAAAGAAGAATGTTAAAACATCCTCTTCAAAATGAAAAGGGAAATTAGGTCAAAAGGTGAAAAGAGTACCTTCAGCGGGAATAATCGCCAGCTGTGATACCGTTGATGGCTCACCCCCGTATATTTCTTCCTCTGAGATGTGGGAGAACTTGCTCGGATCAGGAAGAGCGGGTTCATCGCCGTAGTCGACCTCGTCTTCAAAATCGCTTTCCCCTGAGAGTGAGGAAGACGATAGCGCCACGCGCGAGACTTCTGCAGCCGGAGCCTTGCCACCAATTACCCCAGTGGTAGGACTGGGGTCAACTGCCTGAGGACTGGAGATGAAGACACAAGGCGACCCAGGTTGCTGTGCCTCATCTCTCCTTCATGAGCAAGTAAAAACCCGAGTTGAACTGAAATCCCCGGAATATCGACATCTCCTCCACTCATGATGTCGACCTCTAGCTGCTCATCCTCGTCAGCGGTGGTGGCTCTGTCAACGAGCTCCCCTTCCTCCGCAGACCTACGGTCTCTACTGCTCGACCTAGGGGCACGGACTAAATGAACATCCTCTTCAGCTATATCTTCTTCCCTCGGTACCTCAACGACAGCAGGGATGTCTTCGGATCGAGAGACTTCGGTTGTCAAGTCTCTCCGAACCTTCTTGGGAGCAGGTTCAGCAGTTGAAGCAGAGCGTTGACGACGCTTGCTTACCGCCTGTCGAGTCTTTGTTGCTCGTGGCTCCGCCCTTGCTGCTTGCGGCTCCTCCCTTGTTGGTCGCGGCTCCGCCCTTATTGCTCGTGGCTCCCTTCCCGATCTTCTCCCGGCCTCCTTCTGGGCCTTCAGGTACTGGTCGGTGAGTTTCGAGTGTTTACCAGACTCTGACCTTGCCTCGAGATTTGCATTGATGCTCTTAATACATGAAGACGCCGGAACAAAGTCTGATGTCTGGATGGCTTGGAAATACCAAGTGCAGAAGCTGAAGCTCATACGGCACTTGGACCCCTCGATAGGTAGACGGAAAGTTGCTCCCGTCCCTTCGGCCACACTGTAGTACCAAGCCCGAGCACCTTCGAACAAGTTCCCTTCGAAGGCGAGTCGAGCATTGATTCCCGACGTAGAGTTGATCGTAGCCGAACTGTCGAGCGAAACGATTCGGCATGTACGGCTCGATGGTGCATGAAGTCCCTTGCCGGAAAAGCACATATCCGGGCTGAATATTGATCAACCACCAGAAGACTCCCACGGACAACCTCGTGAAGCCATATGGGCCCGCGAAATCAGTAAATAGATCCCCGAAAGATGCACCAGAGATCTCGGGGAAGCAGCGATTGAGCTGGTAATTCGCAGAATCTGAAAGTCGCTTCCGGACGTAATATATATAAAGATCACGCCAGCTCGAATCCTCCAACCGCTGTACAAAAGGGACGGAACTCTCCCTCCAACGCACCGCCGTCATCAGAGAAGAGCAGTGCATCACGTACCAAGCCATGAGGTACGTATAAGGCAGCTCGATCCGAGGGTTGGGGCGCTTCACCGTCGGATTCCCCTCTGAGTCAACATACGGCTTGCCGTGGGAGTCGACAGTTCTCGGCGCCTCGCAGAAACTCTTAGTTAGCGCCCGCAACCCGCTCTGAATGCCAGCCGCCACGGCTGGGAGAAGGGCTATAGGGTTGCCATGAGCCAGGAGCACCGCCGGGTACACCACGTCAGCAACAATAGCTTCATGTGGCAGCGTGGGCACCACACAACGCTTCAGCCACAGCATCAAGAAGCCTGCCAACAGTGCCCTATCAGAGATAGGGGTCCGGGCTTGATGGTGGAAGCTTTCAAAAACCAGGTCAGGGTCGAAACCGTCCTCGTTCGAAACCGTGGTGTAGAAGCCTTGTCGATCCTGTCTTCAATCTCCTTGTCGGAACTGGGAGCCAGTCGGGTTACCGGACTGTCTTTATTATTGACATCGTTGAATAAGTAACTGGCCCAAGACAGTTGCTTGACTCCCTACGACCTCCAGGCGGTTATCTGACCGCAAATGTGGAAGTGACATATCACTTCCCAGTAAGTCTCGTACACCCGAGGAAACTCTTTCTTCAAGAGATGGAGCTCCTCAGTGGTCGGGACATATTCCTCATAGGGAATGTCCCCTGTTGCCAACCCCGAGACCTCATGTAGCTCGTGCAGTGCAAGGCCCATCTCTCCGACCGGGGTAAAGAATGTCCCCGTCAGAGGATTGTAGCGCTCCAGGATCCCGAAAAAGTTATGAGAGCCTGGTGGGATACCCCACTGTACGGCCCTGACCGCCGGGTACAGTCCCACACACTTTAGCAGATCCCCAAGATCGGTGAGGACGAAACCCACCATCCTGCCCCACCAGTAGTTCTCCGTGGAATGGACCCACCCGGGCGAACGGAACCCGACCGGATAATCATCCTCCGCTTCCATGAACGCGTTGAGGAAGGTAGTGTCAAGTTGTGGTATCTCTCCAACCGGAACCTCAGACTTGCGCGACCCAGGGAATAGGCCTAGAACCGACCTGTCATGGCTATCATGACGGTGTACTTTATGGGAACCAAATCACCGAGAGTAATCTCAGGGACATATCGAGAAATGTCCCATTCCATCTTCCGAGGGACGGACATGTGCTGGAAGTAGGACAGCGGGAACATCCTCTCCATGTCCGGAAGAAAGAATCTTCCACCTTTATCTGACGGAGCTATTTATAAGTTCCGTCATACACACGATAGCTGCCATCGTTGATACGATCTCCGAAGAAGAAGGTAGGCTTCTCCAGCTTGACGTGAGCATCCGTTGTGAATGCTGCATCGGTCATAAGTATCCGAAGAGTTCTCATGTCAACGTTAGAGAGCCTCTCCCTGCGATCCTGCGACTGGTCAGCAGTCACAGGGACAGTCCTTTGTAGCACAAAGGTCAAGTCCCGGTCAGCACCACCTACATGTCCAAAGTGACGCGTCTTGGCGAGTGAGGCAGAAGGATGGGGTACTGCAAAAGAAAAGGACACTTAGTTAGATACTTTATTAGAAGCAAAAAAAAATGCTAAGTGTTCATAACCCAGACGCAGAAGAGATACTGGATGCAGGAATTATCAAATCCGCGTCCAGACCTGCGAAACCGCGTCCAAACGCAGAAGAGACACTAGACGCAGAAATTATCAAACCCGCGTCCAGACCTGCAGGATCCGCGTCTCCACCACCAGAAGGTCATGAATGTCCTTGATGTCACTTCTGGGGTGCGAAAAGAAGGGAGTTATCCACCTTAACCCTTCCATCACCACAACCGCCAGAAGTTAAGGAGGGTAACTCCCTTCCTTTCACACCCCCAGATTTCTAATTGCTTGGACTCAGGTGCCAGATTCATCAAAATCGGCAGCTGATGAAACAGAATGCAAGGATCAAATCCGCGTTCTGCAAACCAAGTCCGCGTCTGAACCCTTCACAATTAGAAATATTCTAAGTGAAGAATCCGAAATGCAGGACCCAATGGCGCGAGGGTCCAAACCCGCGTCTCGGTTATCAACTCAAAGACTGCGTCTGAGACCGCGTCTGAGAATCAAACACGAGTTATATTTTGTGTTAAGGATTCTTAGGGTTCTATGAGCTTCCGTTAATGGCGAAATCCACGCCTAAAAGGCATTATACCTGGGAAAGCGACATCCTGCGCAGAGGAAGCGCCCCTCTGGACCTCGGCGACAGTCGCCCGTGAAGAAGAGGTGGTTGGCTTGGTCTTGGGTGCCATCTTTAATTCCAGTAAAAGGAGATGAATAGTTCAAAAGTCCAGTAATGGAGATGAACAGTTCAACAGAGGAAGAAGAGAACTCTCTTTCTTGAGCAAGTGCGTTCGGAGAAGAAAAGATGTCTCTCTGACTGTTGCCTTTTATAGGCACAAGGATTCGCGAAGATACGCGGCGTGTGGCCCGATAAAAGCTGCAGCGAATCATCACATGACGCGTGGAACAAATCATCGCGAAGATCATGCATCATGACTCCACAGCGAGTCATCATTTGACACGTGGCGCGGTTCAGTTAATGAACCGGGAAGTCCGCGCGCCAAAAGGTGAAATCCTGCCGGTTTCCCAGGCCAGCTGGCGGCGTAATCATGACACGACACAGATTCGCACCCAAGGGACGCACCTCTTCGATGGATATGCCCCGTCAGCATCTCCATAAATGCATTCGAAAGGTCGCGTCTCTCTACGAAGTCCGCGTCCGACCCAGCGGGCCCAACATCGCGTCTGCCTCATGGAAGATCGGGCGCGTTTCCATTGCCAAAGGACGCACCCTACAGAAATCACGTCTTTAAAGCAGTACCATCTCGGCTTTTCGAAAAGAACCTACGTTCGGCCTCCTGCTTCTGCAAAATCAGTTCAACAGTACACTGACGCAAGCAGACGACCAACCACTCCTGGCTTAAAGCACACCCGTGACAGACTAAAAGCAATCGGGGAGGTTTAGACTGTACATCTAGACACTCAACATGATCAACTCTGGTGGCTTCAAAGAGTTCAAACAGTACACTCACGAAGACCAACTCCAGATAAAATCAAACCTGGAGCACTAACAGTCCAGTCATGAAAGCAAATACGGCTAAAATCCAAAGTATTTCGAAATCCGTCCCAGTTAACTGCGGAATATCGAAAACTTTGGAGGGGGTTCTGTAGGCTGTCCAAAAGTTACTGGAGGACAAGCCATTGAAAAGCAAAGTTTCAAGCTCTAGACGTGAGGGACTAACACCCGCGTCTCAGCATCAAGGCGCGTTGGCTCGACACCCGCGTCTCAGCATCAAGGCGCGTTGGCTCGACACCCGCGTCTCAGCATCAAGGCGCGTTGGCTCGACACCCGCGTCTCAGCATCAAGGCGCGTTGGCTCCACACCCGCGTCTCAGCATCAAGGCGCGTCGGCCTGACACCCGCGTCTCAGCCTCAAGACGCAAAGGTCTAAAAACCCGTGTCTCAGTTATAACCGCCTTGGTTAAGGGACCAATCACTGACTACACATAAGGAAAATCAGCCCCCATCGTGGCGTGTCTTTAGCAGGCACGTGGGTTAGTTACCGCCCATGTAGCGGGGAAGTTGGCCCTCATTGTGGAGCGTTTTTAGGGGGCACGTTCACCCCTGGTACCTCTATAAATAGCCCTGTTTTCTATGAAGAAGGGACGGGGGAGGAGATCAGAGAATCAATCGGACGAAGAGAGACAGAGGGCGGCACAGAGAGAAAAGAAGCAGATCAACTCTTCAGCAAGTTCGCTACGTACGAGCTAGCTTTCGCCTACCTTCTCTTTTAGAGTTTTGGTAGACAGAGCTGTGTCACTCTTTCTACCGGCCGAAGAGGAGATCCCTGAAGGACGGTCATCTGGTCAACGGAGAACAAGATTCACTCTCCACCGCCACACGAAGAACCCAGCCTTAAACAAAGGGGGAATTCAAGATTCAATATTCTCCCTCCCTTGTAACCGGAAGGAACAGTTTTTGTTGTAATCCTTTTCATTTGATTCAAGGAAAACTTTTACTGCAATTCTTGTCTTCCCCTTTTCTGGGTCATACAGGGGGCCCAGGTAGAGAGTCTGACGGTCAGTGTCCCTCCGGAAGGCCACACGGCCCAAGCCTTGGCTGAGGTTTCTGAGGAGGTCGAGTTCACTACCCTGTCATCGGCTGTGGAGGTTCCTGTAGAGGTGGTACCCCTAGAAGCGCCATTGGCTGCTTCTGCTCTTGCCGTACCCGTGGTCAGTTCAACTCTTGCACCAACAGAGCCGATCTACATCCCCACCCCGTAATAGAGAGGGGATCGGGGAGCACTTCGGATGATGATATCATGGAGCTTTTGACACGCCAGGCGGTGCAGCAGTTCCTTACCTCGATGCGAACATGCATCGATTTCGTCCTGACTAGGGGTAGCTCCCTTGACTTTGCCCAGATGTTTCTCGGAAACCAGGTCGAGACATCAAGTTGGCCGGAGGCCCTTCGCTAGCTCAGGCGAGTCAGCTGCTGTGGATCAGCTGGGACAGCATTTGAGAGAGCTTCGGTCTCTGGAGGATGATGCCGGTTCATCCCACGAAGCCCAAGAAACGCTGAACAGGCTCCTTGCTGCTCAAGAGCAGGAGCGAAAAGAGGTGGAGGAGAGGATCACCGATAGCACTCATCTTCTTGAACGTGTCCAGGCTGATCGCCAAAGGCTGGCGATTGAGTCCGAGGAGTCAGAGACGATCATACAGGCCGCAAAGCAGGCTATCCTTAACTCTCGGGCTGTTATAGCCAGGGCTGAGGCCATGATTGTCTTCAACGAACAGAGGCTTGCTACCTCTGAAAAGAAGCTAGCGGAGTTAGAGGTCGCCAAGGCGCAAGCCGAAGCGGACTTCTCTGTTTGTTCGTCCGAGCTAGAATCCCTCCGAGTGCAAGCGCAGGGATTTTTGTCTAAAGCGGATCTGCGGGCTCGAGCTCTCATGGAGGTTGAGAAGGCGTGTCAACATAGGATACATCGCCTTAGAGAGCAAATCCGTTCTTTGGCGGACCAGGACTTGTAGCCTTCTCTCTTTTTTTTTTAGAAAAGGACACTCTGTTCACTAAGAGTGTTTTGTATTAACTTTTATCATTTTTGATATAATAAAAGTCTTTGAAGTTTTTGGTTCCACCTCCTTTGTTGCCTCGCTGTGGATGAATTTGACCTCTTGATCACAATCTTTGATTAACTGACTGTGAATGCTGAACTTAGGTGAGACTAAGTTCTTTAAGTGAAGCGCGGCGTTTGACCCATAGGACCTTAGGCAGAGCTAAGCCCTTTTGATGAGACACAGCGTCAATCCATAGGGAGACGCGGTCATTAGTTCATAAGGACTCAGATAGAACTAAGCCCTTTTGATGAGATGCAGCGTCAATCCATATGGAGACGCGGCGGCGGCAACTCGCAGAGAGAAACGCGGCTTTGAGTAACGCGAGTCTGTCCTGCCAATGAAGACGCGACGCGAGGGACGCAGCCTTGTGTATTTTCCCATTAATCTCAGAATGGGCTAAGTCCTTTGCTGAATCAAGTGCTTTCCTTTAAAATGGGCCCTGTTTGCTGAAGGGACACGATTCTGAGTCACGCGGACTTTCCTTTGGAACGCAGGTGGACGTTATTCATTCTGAAAAAAGGAGACGCGGGTTCCGGGACGCGGTTTTCCCATCTGCGTATCGATGTAGAGGTTACATGCGGCCTGACATAAAGATTTTATGAGATCTTTGAACGTCAAGTCTTTACTGACGATTGGGAAACCGGGTCATCCGTTGTTTCCCGAAGCAGTTATCCACGCGTTGGTTCCTCATTGGACTCAGGCGTTAATGCCTTTTAATGCAAAACCGGCGCTGGCGGTTTGAGACCAGCGCCTGTGACGGTTCCCAAAGCAACGTTCCACGCGTCAGACTCCTATTGGACTTTGACGGTCGTGCGGTCATTAAGGTCGACGGTTTTGATTAATGAACCATTAATGACAGCGATCAGGGGCTGCCTATAAATAGGGGTTCCTTCTCTCTCTTAACAGTCCATACTGTGTTCTTTTTGAGAGCGAGTGCTCTGAGAGTTTCTGCCTTCCCCCTTCAAAGGACTTCACCAGGGGTTTGCCTCCATGGATGAAGGTGACCCAGAGTTTTCATGCTTCTGTTTGGTCTCTTCAGGACAAAGTGTCTCTCTGATCACCTTCCATGTCCATACTCTGATGCAGAGAGTTAAACTTTTGACAGAGGCCTCTGCTGGTATGCCGTCCCGACTTGCCGTGATGTTTCTAGTCCACCCAAGTTTGCACTTTGGCATCACAATCCTCTGGATTTCCTCATGAAGTCTGAGTTGGTGCATTCCTTCTGGAATTTGCGCCGCCGACTTAAACTTCGCTGGACGCGAGTACAGAACTCTTTGGCGCTTGACGCTGACTTTGCTCATGAAGCTCGCGTTTTAAGGCCACTGACTTGGATGAATTCCAACTCGGGCTGAAGGTTTTAGACCCGAATTTTGCAACCCCAGTTCCCTCGGCAGGGAGATGGCAATTTTCAGCGTCTGAGTCCTTTTCGCGCCTTGTGTTTTCGGCGCGGGCGCAAAATGAGACCGCGTTTGAATCCTCTGTGTGGCACAGTTTTGATTCGCGTCGACCGCGTTTGAATCCTGTGTGTGGCACAATTTTGATTCGCGTCTGCTTCTGTTGAGGGGTATTTTGACTCACTGCGCGGGCTCATTCCCGCGTCTGAACTCTTCGACAATAGCCGCGTCTGTCACTTAGTTTTCTTTATTGAAGTATACTAAGTTCCAGATTTTCTAACCCCCTGTTTACTCCTTGTAGGTAGGCTTGATCGTCCTTTTTCATGTTCGCTGGGCCCCTTTAAGAATATTTCAGCCGGCGGACTCGTTCGATGTTCATCTACAAGGAAGAAGTCATGGTCCTCATCGTCTACAAGGGAAGAAGTCATGGCCCTTGTCGGGGACTTAACCCTCGCCAAGATCTCTTTGAATGCGACGCACCAGTCATGCCTGCTGGCAAGGGATGGTCAGGGTAAGGATGGCGGCGAGGGGGTTACGGTGGATATAGTGGTGGTTAGCATCCCCTTCCTCTCTCACCCCAGAAGTGACATCGAGGGACACTCCATGTTTGTTGGATGGTCTGCTGGGGAAAGAGATGCTCATGAACGAAGGGTTGCAGGACTTTCTACTGCCACCAGACCTCAAGAACACCATTGCTCTTAGCTTAGTCAGCTAGGGCTCTTTCGGTGTTTACATCATGCATCGTGGTGCAACCAGCTTCTGATCGTGGCCACAATTTGGCACTTCTTCAGCCACCGTGCACTTGGAATTAGATGCGGTTTCAAGGAGTGAGTGCAACCTCTGAGAGAGTGAGGGACTTCTTTGTACTCCTTAATTGTAACACTCAATCTTATTGTATAAGAGAGCGTTTTGTATCACTTTCATATGCCTGGATATAAATAAAAGGGACATTTTTCTTTCTGCCTCTTTCTATTGTCTTGAACCTTTTTGTCTTCAGTTAGACTCATAGAAGCAGAAAATCTTTAACTTTGTCAAAATTATGATGATAATCTTAATAAGTCAAATTTTGTAGGGAAAGACCCTATTTCAGGAACTTTCACAATACTGTCAGAGGTGTAATATTAACTTGACAGAGATGAAATAATTTTTTTTTGGTGGACCTGCCACTTTATGAGAGAAAGTGACAAGTAGAATTGGTACCCCCAGGGAGGGTGAACTTTTATCAAGTGTTTGGGATTAACTTGATTGAGCTCAGCTGGGGATTTGATGGAAACACTGTTGATGGTGTAGTATTAACCTAACAATGTTTTTTAGGTAGACTTGTTATTCTGTTGAAGAGAATAATAAGTGAGACTAGACTCGTGGGGAATCTAGGAAAGTTTATGACCGTTAGAGGTGTGATATTAACTTAACGGGTTGAAAGTGGTCTTGTCAGAAGTGTAATGTTAACTTGACAAGGATGTGAGTCAGAGGTGTGATATTAACTTAACTCAGAAGTGTCACTGTCATAGGTGTAATGTTTAACTTGACTGGGAGGGTAATGCTAGAGGTGTAATGTTGAACTTGGCATTGGTCATCTCGGCTTGTATAAGGAAGTCCGAGGGAAAGTCATGGCCATAGGTGTATTGTTTAACTTAGCAATGACTTGATGCTAGAGGTGTAATGTTAACTTAGCATCATCCATTTCAGCTTCATATGGAAGTCTGAAGAAAAGTGACTGTCAGAGGTGTAATATTAAACCTGACAGAAACCTGATTACTGTTTAGAGGTGTGGTGTTAAACTTTAACAGTAATTTGTCAGAGGTGTAGTATTAACTTGACAAAGATTGACTCATGATAAGAGCAATTTGAGGACCTATCATTCTATTGGTGAGAATTGACAAGTGAAAATTTGAAGTGCCAGAGGTATAGTGTTAACTTGGCAAATTTGAAAGTTCGATACTCCGTGTAGAGTTGACAAACAAAATTTGTACTCGACAAGGAATATTGAAAAGTTTCCATTACCAGAGGTATAGTGTTAACTTAGTAACGGTTGTATTTTGTAGACCTACCATTCTGTGGACGAGAATTGGTAAGGGATTTTGGAGAAAAGAGTGGAGCCAAGTCCACTTAGGATTTTTAGCAAACCCTCAGCTATCAACGGATTTGAGGTGCCTTTACCAACTACCGTTTGAGTTGGGCTAGCCATGCTATTCCCCTTAGCATGATGAGTTGTCGAAGACTTATGTTGGGCTTAGAAGCCAACATTTTCCTCTATCCTTAGCCGTCGGGGGCGTCGGATGTTATAATGAAGAAATTCTTCTTACTTTGATCAGAGGTGTACTTTTAACTTGATCAGCGGAAGAATATCATCTAAGGATAGTATTTCTTCAGGAATCTGCCATTGATCGGCATCATGAGTGTATCGCCATTTGAGGTTATGAGGCGATATGACCCATTTGAGTAGACTGACTCTACTACAAATGGTCCTTCCCATTTGGGCTGGAATTTTCCTTTTGTCTTATGCGTCATTACCATGGGTCTTCTGACGGCTAAGACAAGATCGCCTTTCTTGAAAGTTCGCACTTTAACTTTCTTGTTGAAGGCTTGGTAATACGAGCTTGGTAGAGCTCGATTTGTTGTTGGGCCTGCAGACGTTTATCATCCAAGGCCTCCAGTTCCTAGAGTCGCTGTCGATGCTTCTCCTCTGTTGTCATCTCCGCTGTCAAGGTGACACGTAGAGATGGAATTTGGATTTCCAGTGGGAGCACGGCTTCACACCTGTATACCAAAGAAAATGGTGTAGCTTTAGTTGGGGTTCGCACAGTTGTGCGATAAGCCCATAAGCATTCACCCAACTTGTCGTCCCAGTCTCGTTGACTTTTCGAGACGAACTTCTTGAGAAGCTTGCCAATAGTCTTGTTGAAAGCTTCTGCGAGGCCATTAGCGGCAGGATAGTATGCCGTCGAGGATACACTCTGGATTCTGAACTTAGCGCAAAATCTCTGGAAAGCCTGACTGATGAACTGAGGTCCATTGTCATGGACGATTCGCCGAGGTACACCGAAACGGTAAATAACATGATGTTTCACGAACTTGATCACGTTAGATGATTTTACCTCCTTCAAAGGGATGGCTTCGGCCCATTTAGAGAAGTAATCGGTTATTGCCAAAAAACCGATGTCCTTTGATGATGATGGGCTGATAGGGCCAACCACATCCATCCCCTACATTTCAAATGGCCAGGTAGAAATTGTAGAGTGGAGATACCCTGGTGCTTGATGGATGAAATCGCCATGCACTTGGCAAGCGTGGCATCTTTTAGCATAGGTGACGGCGTCGACAACCATCTTGGGCCAATAGTAACCCAATCTTTGGAGTCGATGTGCCAGTTTTGGGCCAGGTTGATGGGCTCCACACATACCGTCATGGGCTTCTTTCAATACCTCTTGGGCTTCCTTTGGTGAGAGGCATCGGAGTAAGATCCCGTCATGCGATCGACGATACAATGTTCGCGTCATCGCATTATAGTAGAATTTGGGGGCTTTCTTTCGAATGGCAGCCGCCTCTTTGGTGTCTTCAGGGAGAATGTCGTATAAGACGAAATCAATGTAGGGGAATCGCCAGTCTTTAAGCTCTGGACAGGTTGACAATTCCAGTGCTTCTTTGCCTTGACGATCTCCCTTTGACTCCTGATAGCCCTCGAGAGCATTTCTCGGGCAATACAGGTCGTGGCTGTAGACGAATATCTTCTCCATTGCTCCAGCTAGAAGAGCTAAGGAGGCCGCGAGGGATGCGAGTGCATCCGCGTGCGCATTTTGCCTGCGCGGTACATGGTCGATGTAGAAGTTTGTAAACCCCTCGGCCATGCGGATAGTTGCGTTGTGGTAGGGTACTAGGTCCTCATGTCTGACTTCGTACTCCCCGCGAACTTGGCTGACGATGAGTTTAGAGTCGCCATATGCCTCGAGATTTTTAACGCCAATCTCATCGGCGAATTGCATCCCAATCAAAAGAGCGTTGTACTCCGCCACATTGTTGGAACAAGGCTCAGTTAATGAGACAGCTCGGGGAATCACATAATTTTGTGGGGATACGAGTACTACTCCTACCCCTGCTACTACGTGTCCCTTTGGGCTTGTTCTTGATGCACCGTCGAAGAAAAGTTGCCATACTTGACTTTCGAACGATGTCTGAGTCAGGCAGACTTCATCAACTTCATCTGGGAGATCCTCGTAGACTTTGGCCGCCCTCGGATCTGGGTGCTCAGCTAGGAAATCCGCCACCGCTTGTCCCTTAATGGCCTTTTGTGGTAAAAAGTGCATCTCATATTGGGAGAGCAATATGGCCCATTTTGCCAGCCGGCCGTTTAATGATGAAGGTTTAGTCATAAGTAACCTCAGGGGGTTGACTTTTGATATGACGTTTATAGTTTGGCTTACCAGATAGTGCCGTATTTTCTGAATAGCGAACACTAATGCCAAACATTCCTTCTCGATCGGGTTATACCGATGTTCGGCTCCGATCATTATTCTACTCAAATAGTAGATTGCTTGCTCTCGTCCTTGGTCATCGTTCTGAGCTAGTAGAGCTCCCAAAGAATGATCCATTGCTCGGACGTATACCGGGAAAGGCTTCCCGGATACTGGAGCTGCAAGGACTGGTGGTTGGGTGAGGTATTGCTTGATTTCCTCGAACGCTTGTTGGCAAGCGTCATCCCAAATGAATGAGACACCCTTTTTCATTAACTTAGCGAAGGGTTGGCATCTTCCGGAGAGATTTGAGATAAACCTGCGGATGTACGCCAATCGTCCTTGCAATCCCCTGAGTTCTTTGAGATTTCTCGGGGGTTGCATCTCCTGGATAGCGCGGACCTTTTCCGGGTCCAAGTGAATTCCGGTAGATGTTACAACAAATCCTAAGAATTTACCACTGGCCACCCCCAGGAAGGACTTTATGGGATTCATCTTCAATTGATGAGCCCGCATGATGTCGAAGACCACCCTCAGGTCCGCTATGTGATCACCTTTAGTGCGGCTTTTTACCGCGATGTCATCAACATAACATTCCACCGTTTTGCGTATTTGCTGATGGAAAATGGCGTTCATGGCCCTTTGATAGGTTGCCCCTGCATTTTTCAGTCCGAAAGGCATGACGGTGTAGCAATATACCCCTAGAGGTGTCCGGAAGGAAGTATGCTTTTCGTCATCAGGATACATTTTGATTTGATTGTATCCTGAGAATCCGTCCATGAAGGACATTCGTTCGAATCCACAAGTATTGTTAATCATGACATCTGTGATCGGCAATGGGAATTCGTCCTTGGGGCAGGCCTCGTTTAGATCGCGGAAGTCGATGCAGATCCGGATCTTCCCGTTCTTCTTGGCGACGGGGACGATGTTGGCTACCCAGTCGGGATGTTGTTCTTCCCTGATGAAGCCAGAATCAATAAGTTTTCTGACTTCTGATTGAATTGCCTCCATTATTTCTGGACGAAACCGTCGCTGCTGTTGTTTGACAGGCTTTACGTCCGGATTGATATTGAGGCGGTGCATAGCCACGTGAGGATCGAGTCCTGGCATGTCCTCATAATTTCAAGCGAAGACGTCTATATATTCCTGTACAAGAGATATTAGATCCTTCTTCTCCGAAGGTGACAGGCCGTCACTTATGAAGATGGGCTTAGGGTTAGCCTCATCTCCTAGGTTGATCTGAACAACCTTGTCTTCTGTGGGTGGCTCGCGCTGTTCAAAGCGGGTATCCCAAAGAGTATTTAAATGTTTGATCCAAGGATCTGTATCAGATTGGATCATTTCTTCATCTCCGTCTTCCAGGTGGCTTGTTGAAACCATGTTCACTGAAAGTTCTCTGAAGATGTTGCCAACACTGACATCTGACTCCCAAGATGATGTGTCTGAAGAGTAATCGTTGCTCGACGATTCTTGAGAATCGGAGGCTGATGGGACCGGAGTTGATACATAGCCCAACCCCCGGCGCGTCTGATGATAGTAATCGGGGGCCTTCCCTTTCGACACAAAGGATCGAAGTAGCGTTCTCCTTCCTTTTCTGAAGTTCAACCCGGGTCTGTTGGTTAGATCGTACCCCATGCACTTCATCATTTGAGCGCTTTTGGTTCATAATGACTGAGCTGAGGGGATACCTCCTCACTTTCCGAGTCTTCGCGGGGCATTGGCTCAGACGAGATTCGCCCAAAAAGAATTGGTTTTTGGCCTTTTCGTCTTGCTGGAACCATAAATATAGATTCTTGCGCATTACCATTATCTTGGTATGTCTCGAAGGACGACTTCACTGGTACATACAACGATGTCAAAGCATCTACTGCCGACCAGGGGTCATCGTCTACTTCGGTGCTAGTGTCTGATGGTACTGAATCAGAAGCAAACACAGAGAAATACGCAAAATCTAAATCTTCATTAATATACCAACCGCCTACATCGTCGGTGGTATTATCAACATCGAGCTTATTGGTGCTCTTTACAAGTGGTTCTAACTCCCACAGGCACTCTTCTTTCTCGGGCTCGGTGTCAGCTTCGTTACCAGAGTCTGGCTCCTCTGGTCGCGGGACTTCATCCGTCTCCACCGGATTTTGGTACAACAAAGAGTCAGTGAAATAATTCTCGACCCCTTTGAACGGATACCTTTCGGCAATCAACGTCTGCACCTTTCCACTCCCGTCAGTGTATTTCATGACTTGGTGGAGAGTGGAGGGAACGATGGAGTTGCGGTGAATCCACGGTCATCCTAACAATAGATTGTAGGAAGTGTCAGCGTCGATGATGTAGCATGTCACTTCCGACTTGAGGCTTCCAATCTGGCATTTGAGCTTGATTTTCCCCATCGGACGGGTCTGGTTGGCATTGAACCCATAGATAGTTGTCTGAGTAGGGCTCAAACGATGAGTAGGAATGCCCAGGTGTTGCATGACCCGGCGAGGCATGATGCTCAATGCGGACCCTGGATCTACCTGAATGCGGTTCACCTCAGACGATCCGATATACCCTGTGAAATACAGGGGTCGATCATGCTTCCCTTTAACCTGCATATCATCTGCTGTGAAGGTAATGCAGGGAGCATTTGGGGAGGTGTGGAGGCAATCCTCTACATCTTCCTCCTTCGGTACCTGGGTCATGAAGACCTCGGCATTTGTCAGAGCTTCTTGTAGAGCTTCTCTAGTCGACTTTGATAGTCTAAGAAGTTCATACAAGGTAATGCGTGCCGGGATGTTGGCTAGTTGAGCCAGGACATCAAAGCGGTAAGGTGTCGTGGATCCTTCCGCCATACCTTTCGAAAGAACTCGAGAAAAACAAGTTTCTTTCTGCTTCTCCACCGGTGGCTTTGTGGAGGGCCTGATTGGCTCTGCAGTTGGTGTGGAGGGGCTACTGCCGTCTCGCCGTACTGTTTCAAGTACGCCTGTCCTGAACGGGTTCCCGCCATCGGTTGATTGGGTTCTGCGGCCAAGACTATTGTTTCCTCCTCTGAGTCGGTTAACGAGGGAACATCAGTCTCGGCTTCTCGAGAGGAGGCACCCACCACATTGCAGGATGAGGCCTTTGCCTTGCCTTTGGATTTCCTGTTGGTCACAGTAGTCCATTGCTGTTCATTGACAAGGTCAGGGTGGACCCACATGATTTCCCCTTGAGGGTGTAGGGACAGGTACCAAGCCTTTCTCTTGCTGCTGGTGAGACCACTCTCAGCTCTCCTCTTGGAATAGGGGCCACCCCCGCAGGCGTTGGGGGTTGTCTTCCAAACTGGAGAACTGACGTCACATTAGCCGTCACCTTCTTCTGCTCTGGTCGGAGCTTTAACACCTCCGCGTCAATCAGAGCTTGAAGGATGTCCTTGAAGACGTAGCAGCTCTTAGTAGGGTGCCCCAGCATCCTGTGGTACAAGCAATAGGTGGGATTGTCGGTCTTGCCGACTTCCTCGGGGCGCCTAGCTTCAGGGAGCTTCAGTCGGTTGCTCTTGTTGAGTAGTTTAAAAAGCGAATCGACATGTTCCTCCTTGAAGGAATATTGCTTGTTGGCGCGTGGCTGGCTTGAAGAGCCACTCGCCTTGCCTGATTGAGGCTTGGCGGGAGATTTGGTCTCCGTTGCCAAATTATCCTTCCGCTTTGTTTGGAGGGATGTGTCTGGCGCACGCCTTGTCGACCTTTCCGGCCTAGGCTTACCTTCCTCCGCTCTGACGCGGGCGACAATCTCCTCAGCCTGTTCACCTTGTTGGACTAATTGCTTCCAGGTGCGGCTTTCAGCAACTCCTATTTGAGCAAGGAGTGAGGTTTGGAGATTGTGGCGACATGTTTCCACCAGGGTGGCCTGGGTCATACCGCTTGGACACCGGAGTGCCACGTTCCGAAACCTTTCCACGAAAGATTTGACGGACTCCCCTTTTCGCTATTTGGTAGCCAAAAAGAGTGGGCATCGTGACTTCGGAGTCATCCTCGAAGAAGCGTGTTAAGAACAGCTTCTCCAAATCGCCCCAGTTCTTGATAGAACCTTCTGGAGCTTCATAAACCATTCAAAGGCCAACCCTTTCAGGGTGCCGATGAACAGGCGCGCCAGGATGGCGTTATTATCTACTACATTCCCAGTTTGAGATTTGAAGTAGTAGATGTGCTGGTTGGGTGACCCCTCCCATCAAAGGCTTGGAGAGTTGGAGCTTTGAACTTGGGCGGGTACGGAACCAAGTCCCATTCAGCCGGGTAGGGCCGGACTACTCCTGCTTCTTGGAGGTCTTTGCGATTGGCAAGGGCCTCGAGGCGTCGCTCCAGTTGACTCATTCTTTTAGCATGAGCCTCCCCGGGTCTGGTCGCCCTTTACTTGCGACGAGGACTTGGACGAGCCGGAAGTAGATCGCCGCGTCTCCTCAGAAGGTTCGGAAGATAAGCTTTCTCCCTTTCTCCCTTTGCCCTTTGACTTTTTAGGAGGGGACCTCCTCCTGTCTTCGAGCAGCTGTGTGCAATCGCCTGCTTGAGGGAGTTGATAGATTCCTGCTGAGAAAGAATCATATCCATTTGTGCCTTCTGGATCTGCTCTAAACGTTTAGCAGTCTCCTCAGGAGTGCCTGTCATGTAGGCAGAGGTCTCCTTCTCGACGGAAGAGTTCGAAGCCCTTGATTCCGCTACGGCGGAGTGAGAATCGTTAATGCCATGGGCTAAGGCATTATAGTCAATTGGGGGAATGGCCCCAGTCCGGGTGCGAGTGTGTCGGTACACTCCTTCCGGTTCAGAGTCAAACTCGTCAGAGCTGACTGCAGGTTGTTTTCCCTTGCTCCTGCTTGTCATATTCGCAGTGAGCTCCGGGTACTCAACGTCAGAGAAGGTTCTCCTTCTGTGGGAGCGTCTTCTTTTAGCTGACGGGAGAATCAGGGTCAGTCAGCTGTCTGACTAAAGACTGCTGGTGCACGCCTGATCCGCAACGGCACTCAGAGAGCATATGGATGAGCCGTTGGCAGCAACATGACGAAGTGGCCTGATTGACACTTCTTTTCTTCGTCAAATAATCCCTTAAATCCATGGGAGGTGGATTGAAAAGGTTAGCCTCGCAACGTCGAAGACGGGAGGCATCCATGTGCTGTACAGCCTGGACGCAGGCTTCAGGGACGCGGTTCTCGCGCCGCAGCTGTTCAGCGCGCGTCTGGCGCCTTTGTTGCGACAAGACGCGCCTGTCGCGTTGCTGTTTGGTGTGTCGGGACAGAGACACTTGAGAGAGAGTGGGCTGCTGGGCCCCACGCCTATGGGCGCGTGCCTCTTGTGCTTGACGAGGCACAGAGGCTTCACCTTGGCGTTTGGTGAGTTGGTCCTCAGAGGACCTAACTGAAGAAATCTCGCGTTTGGGTCGCCAAACGCGGACTTCGCGGGGCGCGATCAAGGCGCCAGTTTGTATGCTGCGTCCAGCCTCAGTCAGACAACCAGAGGTTCCAACTTGCAGCTGGCGCGCACGTATCCTCTGTCGACGCTCAGCGTTCCGGTTGCGTCGCGGAGGTGGAGGTGGAGAGAGACCAACAACATCCTGATGCTGAACATCAGAGATTTTAACCACGCGGGTCTCCTGAGAGACGCTGACGCGGGGTGTTCTGTGCGACGCGGTTGGTCGCAAAGGCAGTTGTGCTTAGGGCCACGCGGGCCTTCTGGGAGGCGTCGGCGCGTGCACCTTGCTTGGCACAGTGGGCAGCAGGGGCGCCCGAGAGAGCCACAGATCGGGCTTCGGGGCCATTCCCTGTCGAGACCTGGCGGCAGACGCGGGTCTTTGGGCTCTTGGAGCCGGAAGAGAGAAACTCTTCGTACTTCGCCTGGTCGAACTCGACAATGAGCGATTCGACCATCTTCCCCTTACGGAGGACGTCATCCTGCGCCACGATTTGCTCGTCAGTGACAAATAGAGTCCCCAGCGGAGTCGCCATCTCTTGTACGCGCGGAAAAAAAGAGAAAGAAGGTCTTTACTGTAAAATTTTCCTTGAATCAGATGAAAAGATTACAACAAAAAACAACTTTTCTTCCAGTTACAAGGGAGGGAGGATGTTGAGTCTTGAATCCTCCCTTTGTTTAATGCTGGGTTCTTCGTGTGGCGGTGGAGAGTGAATCTTGTTCTCCGTTGACCGGATGACCGTCGGGATCGTCAGGGATCTTCTCTTCGGCTGGTAGAAAGAGTAGCACAGCTTTGTCTACCAAAACTCTCAAAGAGAAGGCAGGCAAAGAGTAGCTTGTATGCAGCAAGCTTGACGAAGAGTTGAGCTCTCTCCTTTTTCTGCCGTGTCTGGTCGTCTGATTGCCGATCCTCTTATCACCAAATGCCTTTGATTGCTGATCGCCAATTGCCACTCTCCTCTTATCGTCCCCTCTTCTCTCTGATTGCCCCGACCTCATAGAAAACGAGGCTATTTATAGAGGTCCTAGGGGGTGAACGTGCCCCCTAAAAATGCTCCACGATGAGGGGCTGACCTCCCCGCTATGTGGGCGGCAACTGGCCCCATAACCAGGGCGGGGTTATAACTAAGACGCGGGTTTAAGCCCACGCGCCTTGAGGTTGGGGCGCGGGTGTCGAGCCCATGCGCCTTGATGCTGAGACGCGGGTGTCGAGCCCACGCGCTTGATGCTGAGACGCGGGTGTCGAGCCCACGTGCTTTGATGCTGAAACTCTGCCTTTTAATGGCTTGTCTATTAGTGATTTTTAGACAGCCTACACCGTCTGTCTCTGGATGATAAGATGTGCTAAACTTCAGACGGGCTCCCAGACTCTCTTGAAGGCTCTCCCAGAAGCGAGATCTGAACCTCATGTCTCTGTCTGACATGATACTAAATACTAACAGGAACTCCATGCAGTCGAACAATCTCCCTCATGTACTTGTCTGCCAGAAGCTCTGTAGATTGTCCCACTCTGAATGGTATGAAATGTGCTGTCTCCGGTCAACAACTACCCATACTACATTGTTCCCCTTTGGACTGCGGGGTAGAGCTGTGACAAAATCTATAGACATGCTCCCATTTCTATTCTGGTATTGGCAAAGGCTGTAGTAATCCAGCTGGTCTCTGGTGTTCATCCTCACTTGTTGACACACTAGACACTTTGTCACATATTGTGCGATCTCTCTCTTCATCGTATTCTACCAGAAATATTGCTTCAGGTCCTGATACATCTTAGTTCCTCCAGAGTGTATAGAATAAGCTGAGCTGTGGGTTTCAGCTAAGATCTTCTGCCTAATCTCCCCCTGAGGCACACAAATTCTACCCCTGAAATAGAGTGCACCATCAGTATGTATACAAACATAACCTCAGCCCCGCTTCCACTTGATCTCTGAACTTTAGCAATCTGGGATCTTCTCTCTGTGCTTCTCTGATCTCCTCTATCAATGTCGGTTGGATCTGAAATGCCATCAACTGCACAGACTCACTGACTCTCCAAATCACCATCAAATCTAACCGCCTCATCTCCTTGAGAGAAACTCCTCTTACTGAGTGAGAGCAACACTACCATGTGGCTTCAGGTCTCCTACTCAAGGTGTCCGACACAACATTAACCTTGTCAGGATGGTACAGCAGATCTATATCATAATCTGCCATCAACTCGAGCTATTGTCTCTGCCTCATGTTCAACTCCTTCTGAGTGAAAATGTACTTCAAGCTCTTGTGATCGGTGTAAATCAACACTCGGTCACCTAACAGGTAATGCCTCCATATCTTCAATGCAAAGATCACAGCTGCCAGCTCAAGATCATGTGTTGGGTAGTTCTTCTCATGTGGCTTTAATTGTCCGGAGGCATAAGCTACCACATGTCCATGCTGCATCAATACACGTCTAAAAACCTTCCATGAAGCATCACTGTATACAACCATTCCTCCTGTCCCTGATGGTGTCTTCAAGATTAGAGCTAAAATCAACTTATTCTTCAACTTCTCAAAAGCAGACGCACACTCCTCAGTCCATATATACTTCTCTCCTTCCTGGTAAGCTTGGTCAAAGGAGCTGCAATCTTAGAGAAGTCCTGCACGAACCTTCGATAATATTCAGCTAATCCGATGAAGCTCCTGATCTCTGTTGCTGACTTTGGAGTTGGTCAATCCTTCACTGCCTTGTTTTTCATTGATTTTGCAAAGGGAAAAACTTACAAAAAAGGTCGAGGAGCTAAATTACAAGTATTCTAAAAGATTACAAGTAGATCTCCTCTGAGATTCTGGAGAAGTGTGCCGATAGGAGTCTGATCAGCGCGCGACCACTTTGTCCCTTTGACGATGCGATCGATGGGATTCCCTTCTCGCCTAGTTCGGGGAATCGGAGAACAGAAGGTTGATAGAACCCTCCTGTTACTTCTCAAACTGCCTCCACTTGGGAATTCCTTCTCGCCTGGTTTCGGACATTCCTTGAGAGGAAGATTTTAGGGTATCAGCACCCTGATTAGAGAAGCAGTTCTCTGAATTCTCTGAATTCTTAGAAGTAAGAGAATAGATCTCTGTTTAGCCGTCTCTCTCTGTGCGCGTGTTTGTGCCCTCTGTTCGTATGCCTCTGGTGGGCTATTTATAGGGAGAGCAGGGGTATAATTGTCCCTTAAAAATCTAAAAACAGATTGAATCAATCTATTTAAATCTGGAAAGTAGCCTTGCTGCGAGGCTAGAATCAGCTTCGCGAAGCTAGGAATAGCAGGTAGTGTCAATCTCCTAATTTTATTTGATTCTTTCCAAATAACTGAAAAATCTCCTCTGATCTTCTTACTTGTTTTAGGAGAGTCAAGAGATTATGGTAAACAACTACCAAATTTGATCTCAGATTTGATCTTGATTAGATTTGATTTTGAATAGATTTGATCTCATCTGGAGATTTGATTGGTCAAAGGTGACCATAAAAGACCCGCAGCGGGGCTGCCGCGTCGAGCTCACAGCGGAGCTGGAAGGAGCATCTGACAAAGTCAGAAGAAAGCTCTTCAGCGGAGCTGGATAAACATCTGTGGCGAAGCTACCGAATATCCTTCTGCGCGGTTGCGTGTGGCTTCGAGCAAAGCTAACTCTGCGGAGTTAACTGAGCACTTCAGGCGAAGCTGTAAGTTAGCTCACTGATAGAGCTTTGAACGACTTCAAGGCGAAGTTGGACAAACTTAGCCTCTCAGGTGAGGCTATCCCCTTGGGCTTATGCTAAGTGTTGAGCTAACCTAGCATCTTAGACCTGCTTAGGTCTCTTCAAAGACAATCTGGGCTCACTGTCTGCTTCACTGGATCAGTAGAGTCTAAATCGCTTATTTGTCCCTCGGAGATGGGTAAAAACTAGTCGTCAGCTTGTCTACCACTTGTCTTTTGTAAATATCAACAAGTTTAGATATTGTTCAGGCCAGTAGAAATCTTGTCTTTTTTAGAGTGTCAACAAGACCCCCTTCAAAGTTTTCGTAAGTCTGTAATGGAATGGTTCAGACTTCGAAATACTTTGAATTACTTTGATTGATGGTATGTGAAGTACGAACATCGCCATGGTGGTTGAGTTCAGCTTCGCTTTCAATCCTGCTTCCGGATTGGAATAAGTTCGCCGAGGAATCGTGTAGATTCGCGATTCTGGGTAGCTCGCGTTTGGGTGGCTTCACGTTCAAGCCTCCTAGAGTAGATTCACTTCAAATTGGTCTTGGAACGTCATTCCTTTCCCGAGGCCAACTGCTTTTCAGCTAATTTCGAGAAGGATTGCCCCTTTTCGAGGTTAGAATAACCTCTCTTGCATTAACGAGGAAGATCATTGGTTCTGCGTGCATTTCCGAGGAGACTATTCCCTTTCTCAAGGCTCAATAAATGCCTTAAATTCGCTCGCTCTTCTAAGCTTGAAGCAGTAGTGGCGGTGCAATCAGGCTATGAGGCCTATAAATAGGACACTTAAGGTCCTCTGCAGAGAAGTAATCTGTTCATGATATCTCTGGTTGTTCAGAGAAGTATACTCAGATCTCTAAAATAGTGGGAATGCCCACTCTGGTCATTAACCGGCCAAGAACTGGTGAGTTTCGGTCATTCAGAGACTTTACCAATGGACAAATGACTTTAGGGAGTTTATCTCCCTTAATTTAGCTTTATCAGCTGCCTCAGGGATTAATTTCCCTTGCTCTTCATTTTGTATCTGACTGATTTGCGAAGAAGGGTTTCAGCCTTATTTCCCAGCTTCCCGGCGAAGCTATCATTTTCACTTGATCAAAGAAAGATCATTCCATGCTTGCCTGTTAAGTTCGCCACATAGGTAAGAATTGGGACTTAGTCTCTTCAAGGTTGAGCCAGTCTTGCCATATAAGTGGGGTCATGACTGCGTCCTTCTGGATCAGTCTGGCTTAGCCATATATAGGCGAGGCTAGGACTTAGCCCTTTTTGATGTTTCTCCAGCCTAACTGCTTTAGGCGGAGCTAAGACTTGGCATGTGCTGAGCTAGCCCATCATCATTGCGCAAGCGAGGCTATCCTCTATTTAACTAAAATCCATTCTTAAAGTGCGACTGGATCGGATATGAATTGCTTCGCCCAAAGAATTTAACGTAGCGTATCATGCTTGCATTTTCCTTTGATTTACTGTTAACTGTAATCACCTAGAGGGGGGTGAATAGGTGACTAGCTAATCTAATGGACAATTAATGCGGAATTAAAACTTATTAATGCAAACTATAAAACTTCTTAAACTAAACACCAAGTATAACACATGAGTGTAGCCGGATTCCCGTGAAGGGCTCTGGACTAACTCCTCAAGATTCCTCTAGATAAGAGTTGAGGTGCCGCGTTGGCTCTCTTGGTTGAATACAAGTGTTAGCAAACAATCCCCAAGCATATAACAATATTAGTACAAATATATATCAAGCATATAAAGATGAAAGCAATATAAGCATGCAAGATATAAAGACAAGTAAGAGATAGAGAGAGAGCAATCGCAAACACGGGAGATTTGTTTCGAGATTCGAGCACACTTGCTCTACGTCCCCGCCTTCAACACTATGAAGGATTTCCACTAAAATCGATCCCACCGGATCACTTGGTGTCGCAACACCAACAAGCTCTTTGGACTCTCTAGTCCCTCTCTTGTTCCCACAAGAACACACCGCAAGCCCACTAGCTTGCCGAGGTCGCACCTCTACAAAGAGTTCACACAAAAACTCAAAACACCGCGAACCCGCAAGTCCGCCTCCTCAAAGTACAAAGTAGAACTTTGGTGATCACAACACTTTGATCACCTAAAATTACTCTCACAATAACACTCCTATAGGATGAATATATCAATGGATAGCTCAAGTGTTTGTGAGAAAAGCAAGGATTAAAATTGTGATGAAAAAACACAAGAAAATCACTTTTGAAAACTCTTGATAAAACTCTCCTTTTGAATGGAAGTATTTGGCTCTAAAACAAGTGGAGAAACTCTTAAAAGAGTAGGAAAAAACTGGTGCAAAAATTCACTTGAAAACTTGTTAAAACAGTCTCCCAAAGCCCCATTTTATATGCCAAAGAAAAATTAGCCGTTGGGGTCCAGTCAGCAGCTCTGGACTGCTGTCGGTCGACCGCCAACGGTCAAAAATTTGACCGTTGGGCCAGCGGTCGACCGAGGCCTGGAACAGAGAGCAGAGCTCTCTGCCGGTCGACTGGCCCTATCGACCGGGGCTTTCCAGAGAGCAGAAGCTCTCTCCGGTCGACCGGGTCAGTCGACCGGCCCTCCAGCGAGAACTGGCGTGCACGTTTGTGCATGTCGGTCGACCGGCTCCTAGCTCGGTCGACCGGTCCGGTCGACCAGCAGAAGCTAGACAAAAACTAATTTAGGGATTTTAAAGGTTGTCTTTTTAGCTTAAATAAAATTCCATAAAATCTCTAAAATTCTACAAAACTAGTTTCAGTATAATACTTTGATATACAAACATGTTTGAGTAAAATCAAGACATGTTACAAACATATTGAACTATTTTTGTAACTTAGAAATTTTGGCTAAAAAGAAAATCTGTATTTTTCCAAAATAGATTTTTTCAAAGCTTATTTTTCAAAACTTCTCCAAATACAAAAACAAGATATTTTAAACACTTTTAAAGCATAAAGTGTATGGATATGATCCACTACACATACATGATGAAATATCTATGTTTTTGACAATAAGCACTAAAATTGTTTTGGTTCAAGACATGTAAACTTTGAATACCAAAAACCAAAACGGTATTTTTTCAAAATGAAAACTCTTTTGTATTTTTCAAAATAAAAATTCTTTTATGAAAATACATCTAAATCTTGTGTGTGAGTGTATATGGTATACTTGAGCAATCCACCAACTATTCTATCCTTTACATTTTATCTAAAAATAAAATCTTAATAAAAACAAACCTAGACTCAAGTCTTGATCTTGAAGGTCTTCACTTGAAAGTCTTCTTCTCCTCTTGACTTGGTCCAAACTTGATCCAAAGAGCTAGACTCCTCTTGAGTACTAGATGTGGTCTTGATGCATAGGCTCTTGAATCAAACCGTGTTAGCACCAAGACTTGACTTTAAATCCTTTGCTGAAGCTAAACACCAACTAAGATCTTGATCATAAATCTGAGACTAATTAAACACAAGATCATTAGTACTATAACTACATGAGTTGATCATCATCAACACTAGAGTGATAGGCCTTTGGGCTAACAATCTCCCCCTTTTGATGATGACAAAACTCATGGAGTTATATATGCATGGATTAAAGTAAAGCTTCAAAGAAGCTCCCCCTTAACTCATGCATCACAATAAAAAATAAGATATTCAATGAAGCACATGATACTAAACAAATGTATGCATCAACTAGGAGAGAGAAATATGCATAAATCAAACATATTTTTCAAAAACCTTCTCCCCCTTTTTGTTTAAACTCTCAAAATCATTTTTCTCATATATTATTGTTTATTGTAAGATGCATAAACTCAACATATGCAAAAACACAAATATGCATATATAAACTCAAAATCTTTCTTCCCCTTTTTGTCGATCATCAACAAAGGGGTTAAAGTAAACACAAAACAATGTTCTCTTCCTTTTTGTTAGAGACAAAAATCAACAAAAGGGGTGAATCAAAAAAATCAATAATAAGGATATATGCGATATACATTCATGAAGAGGAAGACGCTAAGTTAACTTCCCTATATATATGCATTACATGAAGAAGGGATGACAAGCCCTAATTCACATAACGCATAATATGTAATGCATAAGAGGAGATGTGAAGCTCCCCCTACACACGTGTATCGCATAAAGAAGAGTTGTCAAGCTCCTCAATATAAGATACACTCAACATGAATCTATATGTAGGAGAGATGTTAAGCTCCCTTGCATATAGACAATACAAAAAAAATCTTAATTTTCACAATGAAACAAATTTTGAGATCTTCTTAAATTAAATTTTAAGATATCATATAACAAAATTTTTAAGATACCAAATATAAATAAACATTACAAATTTTTAATTTCTTAAATCATCAAATCAATTAGAGATATTACAAGATTTAGATACTATATGAAATAGAGAATTTGTGATACCAATTGAAATTGAAATACTTAAACATATTGATACCAATTGAAATATATGGATACTAATTGAAAATAATAAATACCAATTGAAGATTATTGTACATTTTTGATATCAATAAAAATACCAATCTAAAAATAATGCCTAAGCTTGTTAAAATATTAATTCATATACCAATTGAAAATAAATGTTTGAATCAAGCTTAACATAAACAAACTTTGTGCTTTAAACAGTAAACCAATTTTAAATTAAGTACAAACAAATCATATATATGTATGAAAATGAAAATACCAATAGAAATGATATATTGAAATTGGAAAGTATACATATATATAAACAAGATTATGAGTATACAAGATATATCAATTGTGATACCAAATGAAATTATGATACCAATTGAGATTATGAAGTGAAATTAGTGTATAACTCATAAAAATTTACCCTTTTCATGCACATGATAAAAGATTTTCAATAAGGCTTACAAGGCATACTCGCTAATCTGTCCGCCCTAACGGGGTTGGTAGGGGTTTTCAAAAATAGGTGTTTGAAAATATTTTTTTATAGTGAAAAACACTACCAAATTGAAGAATAAGTAACTAGTTAAAGTAATTTTAAAAAAACTAGTTAAAGATCCTTCAAAACATGAAATCAAATCATATGTATCATGAAACATACTAAATATACAAAATTTGACACTCAAGATCCATAAAGCTCAAAATGATCATGAAACATAGTCATGAATAAACAAATAAAGTGTGAGTGCACAAAAATCATGTAATTAGCATTTTCCATAAAGATAGTCAATAAATCTTAAAACAAACATGAATAACATTTTTATCACACATCATAAAAAACATGAAAATTTATTCTTCATATAAAGATGAAAAAATCATAAAAATTCATTTCATTTAAAAACAAACTTCTAGGTATATGTATGTCTTTATCCAAAACTAATAATATGCATACATATCCCAAACATAAAAAGAGTTCATAATATAAATTACATGAAGGCAAATGACTCAAGGGGTATACATGTATATTTATTAGATTTGAAATACAAAATACATATACATGAAGTAAAACATGAAAATTGGCAAAACAAGTGTAAATGAGGAAATCATCAAAATTAGGCTATACATGTGCATGTAGTAAATACAAATGAACAATGAAGTGTATACGTATATGAATCAAATGTTGCTCACTACTTGTACACGTATAAACACAAGTTTTAATAGAATCTACATCTAACCATGTATATACCACATGAGGCACAATCATGAAAACAAAACATGCTAAAATCATATATGTAAAAAAAATATGTAAACAAAGTAGGAGTTTAGAGATATTACCAAACTAAAGAACTATATTCCAAATTTCCAAAACATGGTGGTCGTCCCACCAAACCTCCTTGATAGCGGTGCATCAAATGTGTGTCCATCACGTCCATGTGCATCCACCATCAAGGCACCAACTCTCTCACGTTTTGTGAGAGCCCTCACCTACATCAAATACAAAAGGTGAGAATTGTGGTACCCATTGTCTTTTGGGTCCTTGAGGGTTAGCTTTGTAAGGAACCCAAACATTCTTATTAACAAAATTTGAAGCATTTATCTTATCATAACAAAATTTTGCTAAATAGCCTTTTGCGGTCACAATGTGTACACTTGTACACTCTACGATGCATATGTGTATGAGTGTGATCATGACATGCAAAGTGTGCATATGCATGATGTGGGGTGTTGTGCATGAACATGGGGAAACTTGTTTCTTTTGAAACAAGGATTCCAATCTTTTATGGTTAAATGCACAATTGTTCAAAGTTGAGCTTAAACAATCAATTCAATTTTTCAAAAATTTAACTTCATTTTTATCAATGATAGCATGTAAAGCATGATGAGAATGAGAATCATTTTTTTATTCTTTTTAGAAACATTTTCCTTTCTTTTTCAACAAATTTTCTTTTCAAGGAAGTATTTTCATGCAAAGCAACTTCTTTTTGTTTTTCCACCAAAACAATTTTATTTTTCAAAGAATTGTTTCCTTTACAAAGATCATTCAATTTAGAAAGCAAGGAAACATTTTCATTTTTCAAAATTTCATTTTCTTTTCAATGCATGCAATTTTATTTTTAAAAGACTCATTTTCTTTTAAAACATTTTCAAATCTAGTTTGAAAAGAATCCTTTTCTTTTAACATGCAATCAATTTTATTTTTCATTTTCTTGTTATCCTTTTTAAGCATGTCATATTTTTCAAGTAGTTGTTGACAAAATGAAGTAAGCTCATCATAAGACATGTCAACTGTTGACACTTTAAAAAAGACAAGATTCTTACTGGCCTGAACAATGTCTAAACTTGTTGACATTTACAAAAGACAAGTAACAGACAAGCTGACTGGCCTGAACAATGTCTAAACTTGTTGACATTTACAAAAGACAAGCGATAGACAAGCTGACGACCAGTTCTGTACTTGTTGACATTTACAAAAGACAAGTGACAGATAAGCTGACGACCAGTTTTCACCCATCTCCGAGGGACAAAGCAGCAACTTGGACTCTACTGATCCAGTGAAGCAGACAGTAAGCCCAGATTGTCTCTAAACAGACCTCAACAGGTTTAAGATGCTAACACTTAGCATCACATGAGCCCAAAGGGATAGCCTCGCCTGAGAGGCTAAGGTCATCCAACTTCGCCTTGAAGCCATTCACAGCTCCGTCAGGAAGCTAACTTATAGCTTCGCCTAAAGTGCTCAGAGTTAGCTTCGCTCGAAGCAACACGCAACCGCGCAGAAGGATGTTCGGTAGCTTCGCCACAGATGTTTATCTAGCTCTGCTGAAGAGCTTTCTTCTGACTTCGCCAGATGCGCCTTCCAGCTCCGCTGTGAGCTCGACGCGACAGCTCCGCTGTGGGTCTGCTATGGTCAACCTTTGACCAATTAAATCTCCAGATGAGATCAAATCTAATCAGGATCAAAGTTAAATCCAATCAAGATCAAATCTGAGATCAAATTGGCAGTTGATTGCCATAATCTCTTGACTCTCCTAAAACGAGTAAGAGGATCAAGGGAGATCTTCCAATTATATGGAAAGAATCCAAAACAGATCAGGAGACCGATCTACCTGCTATTTCTAGCTTCGCAGGAGCTGATTCTAGTCTCGCAGTAAGGCTACTTTCCAGATTTGAACAGATTTGATTCAATCTGTTTCCATATTTTCAAGGGACAATTATACCCTTCCTCTCCCTATAAATAGCCCACCTGGGGCACAAGGAGAGAGGACCGGATCTAAAGACGGCACAAATTGGACCCCCAGAGAGAGACGGCACGAGATCTCAACAGGCAGAGACTCCACAAGCCAGAGAGAGGCTAAACAGAGATCTATTCTCTTGCTTCCAAGAATTCAGAGACTTTAGAGAACTTCTTCTCTAATCAGGGTGCTGATACCCTAATACCTTCTTCTCAAGGAATCTCCGGAATCAGGCGAGAAGGAATTCCTAAGCGAAGACAGTTTTGAGAAGTAACAAGAGGGTTCTATCAACCTTCTGTTCTCCGATTCCCCGAACAGGCGAGAAGGGAACTCATCGCTCACATCGTCAAAGGGACAAAGTGGTCGCGCGTTGACCGGACTCCTATCGGCACACTTCTTCAGAATCTCCAAGGAGATCTACTTGTAATCTTTTGTGTTACTTGTAATTAGCTCCTCGACCTTTTTTTTTTGTAAGTTTTTCCCTTTGTAAAATCAATGGAAAACAAGATGGCGACTCCGCTGGGGATTGATTTCTCTACTGCTGAGAATCAAGAGTGTCGCAATGCGACGAACAGACCTTCGGGTCTATCTCTGAATTCAGGAAAGCCGGTGCAGCCAGAGCCTCTCTGGCTAAATCTTCAAGGCAAGTCTCTACGGAGACAGGTAAGGCTCTCTGCGAGCCTACTGCGGTCCTCTGGCGCAACAAAGAAGCAGGCCCGCAGTGCAAGCCTATTACTTTCGAGAACCTGGTCGTTCACTTCGACCAAGAAAATTTGAAGAAGTCCTCTCTGGGGGTGGTCTAATGCTTCATGCACGGAAGCATAGAAAGGTCTCCATGACCAAGGTTTCAGAACAGAAACCAGAAGCAAAATTCTGCCGGCACCCCTCAGCCTCACGCGTGGCTAGTCAGGTTCCCTGCGAACCTATGTCTCCCTTGTCAAAGCAGATGTGGAGGCCAAAGCAGAAGGCTTTGTATAAAAACTTCAGGCGTAGTCGCGCCACAAGTGTGTCTCTCTCGCGAAGAAAAAGGCAAGATGCCTGCCTGCTCCAACAATGCTGCTAGCCGCAAAGTCACAACGACGACCATACCTTCGCCCAATTCCAGAGCAGTAACGCCTCGCGCCAGCCTCGTCCTCATGAGCGAAGCTACTGTACCTCAGGGTACGCATGATGTTCATAGCCGCGAAGCTGAAACTAAAGCACCACAGCGTGCTTCGTTCCCCGGCTCTTCAAGTATTAAGCTCGCTCCTCGCAGCGGAGCTAAGGGATTGTCCCTAAGTGCTGATAGCGTTGCTTATGCAGCTTCAGCGCCCAAGGGCGTTTCCAAAGCTTTTAGCCGCGAACTTAGAGCCAAAGCACTATCTAAGGCTAATCGCCTTCACAGCAGCAAAGCGGACAAAGCACCACAGTGTGCTCCGCTCCCCAATTCATTAAGCGCTAAGCTCGCACTTCGCAGCGGAGCTAAGGGATGTCCCTAAGTGCTGATAGCGTTGCTTATGCAGCTTCAGCCCAAGGGCGTTTCCAAAGCTTTTAGCCGCGAAGCTAGAGCTGAAGCATTATTCTGTGCTAATCCCCTCTGCGGTGATAAAAGGAGCAGGACATCGTCCTATGCGCGATCCAACAAAGCCTCTGCGCTGGATCATCTAGGCCCAACTGGGTCTGACTTGCGGGAATTTTTGACAAGCAAACGGAAGTCAGAATCTTTCCAAACTCCTTCCTCCTATTGTTAACAAGTGGGATGTCAGTTGGTGACACTCCACAGGTCCATTGCCGGCTAGGACCAATCCACGTCGCTCCTCCAGGCCGACGATCAGTTTTTGATCGACTATCGTCACAAACTCCGGTGAAGCATCACAAAAGGAGCGAGCGTATCGCGAGATTTACCCTCTGCATCCGTCAACATGACCGGAAGAGGACAAGAGTTGCGCAGGGGCAGATAAGCATCCCACGACTCTCCCTATGGCTCCTCAGATCCAGATTATAGCCCAGGCTTAGGCGAAGTCTTGGCACATGAAGAGGGTGTCTTCCGAAACACCAGATCTAGGGTTGCGATACCCTACAGTTATGAACAGCCTTCTTCTTCAACTGCAGTAGCTTCGCCGGAACCAAAGAGAGGATCAGTCCAGTGGTCTGATGAAGAAGATGAAGATAGTGGGTATGCCTCTTCGACGACAGTCAGCTCGGTGCGAACAGACAAAGCATCAGTAAACATGGCTGACAATGGTAATGACGACCTTCGTAGGCGTTTGGAAGCTCAGGAGCAAACTTTCAAGACCCAGCAAGAAGCTTTGGACAACATTCAACAGATGCTCGCTCTCAACTCCTCAATAACCAGAATAATAATGATACCGGGCGCAATCACGACGAGGAAGAACATCTTAGCAATGAACAGCTAAAGACGGAGAAGTCGAAGGAGGGTTCTTCTTTGGACGCTGAAGTCCTTAAGGGCCTCCAAGCTCAAATTGCATCCCTAGCTTAAAGGGATGAATTAAAGAAAGTAGGGGCAGTCCGTCCTTACCCGTTGGAGTGGATTCAGTGCCATACCCACCAAAGTTCAAACCACCAACGTTACATACGTACGATGGTAAGAGCTCGCCAAACCAGCACATCTACTATTTTCGGTCTCAGACCGGTAATGTTATAGACAATGATGCTATCATGGCTAGGCTGTTCATTGGCACATTAAAGGGGATAGCATTTGATTGGTTCCGAAGTCTCCCTCCGGGCTTCGTCAATTCCTGGATCGACCTGGAAACCCGATTCCTTTCTCGTTTCTATGAGGACATACCGAGGTAACCATGGACAAGCTCCTCTCCACCGTGCAGAAGAAGGGTGAATCTGTCTGTGACTACATTGAGCAGTTCAGAAACTTGTCTTTGATGTGCCCAGCAGGGATGCCATTACCCATGCTCTTACAGACGTGCAAGCATAACTTCTTGGACCAAGTAGAGGTTCGCATGGGGGCTATCAAAGCCCATACCTGAAAAGAACTAGTCGAACAAGCTGAGATAGCCGAAAAGTCGGCTAAAAAGTTCGAACCATCTACCCTAAAGGCAAATGGGGCATGAATAATAAAGGATGTAGCGACATGCCACAGTCCTCTCAAGCCAAAGGGAAGGAGACTATGTCCGTTGAATTGTCAGGGGATGTTCAGTCGAAGGCCAAGAAGAGCGGCTTCAATAATCAGGAGTCTAAGTTTCCTCCGAAACAATACTCCTTCAAAGACGATCAGGTGGTCACAATATTCCATTTACTCCACAAAGGGAATAAAATGAAGCTGTCGGATGCTCGACGTCCCAATGAGATAGGACGCACGAATGATCCCAAATACTATCTCTTCCACAGGATGATTCACCATCCTACCGATAAGTGCTTTGTCCTCAAGGACAGAATTCAAGCCTTGATCGACGCCGGAGTTTGACACTAAAGTCGGAGCAGAAGAAAGTAACTGCAAATATGGTGACCCTCGAGTTCGGCAAAACCCCAAAGGTCACAGTTCCTGACGGGACTTATCTGCGCCACGGCTGGAGGTCAAATATCCTGCGGCTAAAACCCAAGATAATAGGGGTCTTATTCCCTTGACACTGGAGACAGGAAAAAATCATGTGGATACACCCAGACCTTGTCCAAGACGAACAATGGGATTCGAAGAAGTCCAAGTCGAAGGGCAAATCTTGCAATGTCATCTCTATCCTGCCAGACGATAACAATCTTACATCAGCTTCTCTCAGCGATTCTGAAGGGAAAAGCACGCTTGCACGACGCAGGCTGATGTACCTCAGCCAACAGGTACTCGATCTGGAAAATCTTACTTAAAACAGTATGAGAAAGCTACTGACGAGACACAACAGCAAACGACATCAGTACAAGTACCAACACCTGCTTCGGTTCCAACCAAGGAAAGGAGAAGCCTAAGGAAGTCTGGTTCGACCATGTTCTGAAGAAGCCTTCAGGCCCAGGGCTCGACACGCCCTTTCGTTTTGACATGTTGGCCCAGCTGGCTAATATCCCGGCTCGTATTACCATACACGAGCTCCTTCGTCTCTCAAAAGAGACAAGAGAATCACTCAGAGATGCGCTGGCTAATTCAGAATCATCCTGACGTATATGCCAGAGATCCCTAAAGATGACGCTTAGTCTTCTTTCCCTGAATGCCATCATGTACAAGCAAAGGTACCTACTATTACCTTCACAGCCGAAGATATGCTTCTCAAGGATAACAAGCACGATTGACCTCTGTACTACACCGGATACATCAGTTCAACATGCATTGAAAGGGTACAGGTCGATCTGGGGTCTACACTCAGCATCATCCCCAAAAGGCTCCTCTACTTCCTCGGTATACCATTATACAGGTTGTCTGCAACCACCACTACAATATACGGTTTCAATGTCGGGAGGGAGTAGTCATCCACTTAGGAAAATTCGACTCCGTTGCCGAATCGGGAGCCTGAAATCAGAAGTGACGTGCTATGTCATTGACGCGACACGTCATACAACTTGTTGCTTGGAGACCGTGGATCCACGCCAACTGGATTGTTCCCTCCACGCTGCACCAGTGCTTCAAATATGTTGAAGATGACGCGATAGTACGAACTGTCTTCGCTGAGAAGCAACCATTCAAAGGGGTGAAAAAATTACTTCACTGACGCTCTCCTGTATCAAGAGACCGGTGAAACATCCAAAGAAGCATTACCAGATGATGATGATAGTGGCAATGAGGTGGATGGATTCAGAATCTGAAGCAGACGTGCCATTCATTTTGATTAATGAACCAATTATAGCATGTCTTAATCCCCAATGTAACGCTCCTTTGAAGATGAGGGCGAGTGGGTAATAATGATAATATTTCCTTTGATTATCCTGTGAGTGTTGGGTTGTTTGAATCCATAACGGATAGCTCTTTGCACATGCCTTTACATAGACCAAGTGCATCCGGCACACCCAAGGAATCTGTAGAAGGGGCCGTTTTGGTGATCCCTTCATCCAAAGAAGGTCAATTACCAATAATATTTGTAAAGCCCAAACACGAGGGTCCACAGCACAGATTCAAGTTCAAACTCAAACACCCCACAATTCTTCCATTACGCTCGACCAGCGTGCCATATTATGAAGAAAATAGGGTACAACCTAAAGCATGAAGAGGGCCTGAACTTCAGAAAAGGAAGGCGTAGTTTGCTGCGCAACTTGTGCCAAAAGAGAAACCTGCAAATTACTATGATAACACATGCAGGGGGTTGGGATACGTTACACCCACATCACCAGCAACGGTTCAGTTCAGGGATGACGAACCAATTCCATCGCATTCCGCCTCATCCTCCGAGTGGGGCTCAGATGTCAGTGTGGGAATGATGTTCGGGAAGCTCACCGTTAATATGACTTCAAGCAGTCAAATGGAGCCAGCGGAAGCTACTGATGAGGAACCATGGGCTCAGCAATAGATCTCTAATGGAAAAGCGATTCGAACTGCGCGAACCACCTACTGAAGACAAGGTGATGCAGGTCAACTTGGGTAGTCAAGATCACCCTAAACCCATCTTTATAAGTGAAAGCTTATCACTTATGGAAAAAGAAGAATTGATAATACTCGTAAAGGAGTATATAGACGTCTTCGCATGGAACTATGAAGACATGCCCGGACTTGATCCACAAGTAGCCATGCATCGTCTGATATCAAACCTGACGCCAAGCCGATCAAGCAGCAACAACGTCGGTTTTGATTAGGAAAAGATAGTATGAAGTATTACACAAGTATTCAATGAAAGAAGAAAGGTTTAGAGGGTAACCTCGGTGCTTTGTCACTTCACAATGTATTTGAGATGGTTAATATATCCTTTCCAATCTCCGCTATAGCAATGGCTATACCGGGTCGATCCTCGAGGAGAGCTCACGTTGGAAGTTTTACGGTTAGGAGTGAAGAAATGAAAACGAAGATTCTTCTTTGTTATTTACACAAATGCAAGAGACATGGAAAAGAAAATAGAAGAAGTGGTTGATTTGTGTATGATGGAAAAGAAATCAAAAGAACTTTAGTAAAGTGTATTGCTAAGAGAAAAGAAGCTAGTAAGAAGATGTTGGAAAACTTTAGATGAGAAAGTACATGGCTAGCTAACTTTACTTCGCTAACTTACTAAACTCAATGATGATGCTTGATTTCCTCATGTTGATTCATTGGCAATAGGTATGACTTGCTTGTTTGTTCAAAGTACTTTACCGTTTTGAAGATGAGTGTTCCTTTAGTTCTTAGCTTGAAGCCTCATATTGATTCATTGGCTCTCTAGATAGATTATCAATGATGAACTCTAGGATTGGTACTCAAGGAATGCTAAGTTAGAAGAATCAACATTCATTTGAACATTCAAGACATAACAACAATTTAGCTTGAAGCAAAGAAGTTGTTCTTACTATACAAGTAGCACATGTTTGGTGATCCATCTCCATGTTCCATCAAGGCTCTTGTTCTAGACAAGGCTCTAAATGAGGCACACATGAGTCATATGGAGTTTGTACAAGCATTGACCAAGGGAAAGCAACTCTACTTCCTTGGTAAGTAAAAGAAACTCTCACAATGCAAGTATAAAGATAAGCAATCATCAAAGAGATAGAAGTTAGCTAGGTAAGTTTGTTAGCTAGCATGCAATAGAAATTTAGCTATCCATTACACAAGTAACAAAACAACAATTCATGATGTAAAGCAAAGAGAAGTAAAGCAATGAAAATGAAAGAAAGCAAGTAAGTAAAGCAATGCAAAGTAAAACGTACTAGAACTTGCAAAGAGAAAACGAAGCTTTGATTAACCCTTGTACAAGTGATGTCACCTCCTTGATTACAAGCTTTCAACAACACTCACTTTCTCTC